>JAUMGZ010178914.1:0-14199 GCA_032359645.1 Pododesmus macrochisma | reverse complement strand
TCTCACGTATTCTTACATGGCCGTAACTAGGGAACGTAAATCTCATGTATTCTTACATGGCCGTAACTAGGGTACATGCATCTCATGTATTCTTACATGGCCGTGATTAGGGTACGTTAGTCTCATGTATTCTTACATTGCCATAACTAGGGTACGTTCTTACATGACCGTAACTAGGGAACGTTAATTTCATGTATTCTTATATGGCAGTAACTAGGGTACGTTAATCTCGTGTATTCTTACATGGCCGTAACTAGGGTACGTTCTTACATGGCTGTAACTAGGGTACATAAATCTCATGTATTCTTACATGGCCGTAACTAGGATACGTAAATCTCATGTATTCTTACATGGCCGTAACTAGGGAACGTAGATCGCATATATTCTTACATGGCCGTAACTAGGGTACGTAAATCTCACGTATTCTTACATGGCCGTAACTAGGGAACGTAAATCTCATGTATTCTTACATGGCCGTAACTAGGGTACATACATCTCATGTATTCTTACATGGCCGTGACTAGGGTACGTTAGTCTCATGTATTCTTACATGGCCGTAACTAGGGTACCATAATACCCAAGACAGCGAGTCTTGGGGCCTCCCGAGTTTAACCTGGTGGCCAAATGTTTTTCTTAAAAATAAAATACATTAATATTTGATAGGCCTAACTAACTAAACTCAGCCGAGGCAATTGCCACATTGGTACCAATGGCCATGTCTTAAGACTGGTTATATGTGGCACCGTCATTATGTCACCTGTACCCCTTGGTCAAACATTAGGTTCATCTTTAACTCATTTCATGTTTATAGATATTTTTTATTAGAAAACTTGACGTATATTTAGGATTCGATCACGAATACAGAGTGTATATGTTCTGTCATTATAATATATTTTATGTTAGTGTAAAAAACATGTTCTCAAAAATACAGAGTGGATATGCTATGCTGTTATGATATATATTGTTATTACAGACGACAGTGTTTCCACCAACCGTTAACAGCACCTACGCGTCTGGTGGTACCTTCCAGGACAGAACCAATACGTTTAGCATTCTGAGTTTCAAAACGGAGCAGGCAGCGCGGCAATGGCTGTCAGTTGACCCCGTTGTCACTGACCTTGGCGCATGGTCCTACGGAACAGATGTAAACATTGTATATACAGACACAAATATCCCGAGATCAACTCCATTTTCCTTGCGTAAGTTGAAATTACTTATCGCTGAGCGACTTTCAATATTTTGTTTCGCGTCTTTTTGTGCATTGGTGAAAAAATAAACGAAAAAAAATGCCAAGCAAATGCTACAATACACCAGGGGAAATAAGAAGGGCCAACAAGACGCTAGGGCCAAAGTGTAGAAAACGACTGGCGAAATAACATGCTAAACGATATAAGTAAAAGACGTCACGTAAAAACACTGAATAATAACGAAAATATATCCAACAAGTGAAAAAAAAATAACGATTATAAGTTTGTTTTTAGTCCTAGATGGCCTTTTTCTCATGCAAATCCCGTACGTCGTCCGTCATCGTGAGCTTTTCACATTTTCAACTTTTTCTCCAAAACCACTGGACCAGTTTCATCCAAACTTGGTAGGAAGTACCCTAAGGGAATGGAATTCAGATTTGTTTAAATGAAGAGGCTTGACCCCCAGGGGGCACCACAAGGGGGGGGGGGATTTGACAAAATTTAAAATATCTCCATATAAACTAGAGTGTCTAGAGCTAAATTCTTTGCTTTATAGTAACTTACGGGCATTAAGAACCAAATTTGTTCAAGGCGTGCCCCTGGGGTCAAAAATAGGTTACACATTTTGGGGTCAAAGTTCAACACTGTAGCAATTACGTTGATTATTCACATGTTTGACTTCATGTTCAAACCTACTGGGCCAATTTCATCCAAACTTGGTAGAACGCATCCCTGGGGGAAGAGGGCTAATACGTGTTCAAATGATGGGGCCTGGTCCCCACTTAGGGGACCAAAATGAAAATTTGTTGACAAAGTTTTAAAGTTTTCGTCTTTAAACTAGAAGGCCGAGAACTTGATGCTTTGGTATGTAGTAACTTTAGGGCATGGCGAACCAAGTTGATTAAATGCGTGACCATTGGGTCAAATATAGGTTACACATTCTTGGGGTCAAAGTTCTACACTATATATATATATATATATTTGACTCTTTACCCAACATTTTTGGATTAATTCCATTGAAACTTGGTGGAAGGCATCCCTGGGGGAAGGGGGCTCAGGTGATGTTCAAATGATGGAGCCCAGTCCCCAGGGAGTGCAAATTGGGGCCCATACGGGGAAATTTAGAAAAATTTTCAAAAACCTTCCTCTATAAACTAGAAGGCCTAGCGCTTAATGATTGGTATGTAGTATCTTTAGGGCACGGAGAACCAAGATTGTTCGAGGCGTGACCCTTGGGTCAAACATTATATAAGCAAATATGTAAACTTTTCACATTTTCGCCTTTTAGTTTAAAATCACTAAACAATGTTATCCAAACTTGGTAACAGACATCTCTGTGAAATGTTGAAAGGTTGTAACTCAGTCTCAAGGGGGCGCTACTTTGGGGCCCCAAATGGGGAAAATTTGACAAAACTTCAAAAGTATTCCTCTATAAACTAGATCGATTGAAGCTCAATGCGTTGGTATGTAGTAACTTTATGGCATGGAGAACCAAGTGTGTTGAATGCATGATCCTGGGGTACAAAATAGATTACACATTTTTGGGGTCAAAGTTCTGTACTAAATATATATCGCAAACATGTTAACTTCAGATTTTCTACTTCTCCTCCAGCACTAACGGACTAATCCATTGAAGCTCGTTAGAAGTCATCCTTAGGGGAAGAGGGTTCAGATTTGTTCAAACGATGGGGCCAAGTTTCCAGGGAATACTAATTGGGAAAATTTTACCAAACATCAAAAATCTTCTTCTGATAAAATAAAAGGCCTAGTGCTTAATGCGTTGGTTTGAAGTAACTTTAGGCCATGGGAAACCAAGTTTGGTTAAGGCATGACCCTGGGGTAAAAAGTATTCAAGTGCCAAAAAATTACCTATAGACCTAATTCATCCAGATGGACGTTAAGGCCCAATGGGTCACTTGTTTATTTATAAAAACAGAATTTTTAGTTTGTCTTTTATTGCGATTTCTACTGACGACAAACAAATTAACTTTTCAGATAACACTGCACACATGCTTGTTTTATTTAATTCCAAAAACGACACAACATTCCAAAATGTCATAGCACCAAAAATACAAAAAATGTACATCAAATATGGCGGGACAACGTATGCCACTTTGGTTCATTCATGGAACCGAGTGCATGGAGACACGTGGCCAGCAGACGACTCAGAATGGCTGTTTTATGGACCACTTCCATATATGGATTTGTCATCTAAATTGATACAATCACGTAAGAAAAATAAATATGTAGACTATATAAATCGGCGTATTGTTAAATGTTTAATTTGTATTTCATATCCAGCTTTATAGGTAAATACGTGTCACAGAGGTTCGCTCACATATTTCGGAGTATCAACAATTAGTGCTTATTATTTTATCGAGACAGTTTGACTTTTAATAAAAATGCGGCAAAAAGCAAACCAAGTGACGGTGTGCCGTGTTTTCGCCCTGTGTAAAAGTAAGATAATTCGGACTGTCCGGGCAATGCGATATATATTTGTTCGGTTACTGGGGCTTGCTTGTAGTTAAGTTAGTAAATGACAAAATGACAACAACAAAAACTTACATCAGTTGCTGCTATATCATATAATTTATTGTTACTTTTCAGCTGAAATGTTGAAGTTACAAGCTGACCATGGTGACGTCATCAGTGACGTACAGATGTATGCTTTTGATTCGTTCTATATAAGGAGTTCCGGTACGACTGTCTATATTACTTCGACTTTGTGGTGTTCGTTGATAGTATGTCTGCTGATAAGAATAGGGGAGTCGAACTTATGATCTAGAGTAAAATACGATTCATACACCTGAGCTTCTTATTAGCTTTTCATAAGAGCTACACCTGAACTCCTGGCCCGCTCTCACGAAAGTACCTTAACTCTATGGATTCTTTAATATTGAGGAAAAAGTTAAGGTAGATATGTTCCTCAACTAGATTTTCTTTAAGTTGATTCTCACAACTGAGCTTTGGGAAAATCTCAAAATTAAGGAAGTTTCGTGAGAATGGTACAAGAGCGCAGTTGAAGCCGCTACCATACTGTGCCTTATCATACTAATGTTATTCCCCAATTATAGAGGGACGATTGCTCTCGAAATCAATAATATGTATTTTCTACAATGTTTTAAATCAATTGTAAAATATATGTCTATATTTTATCTATGCCATAAAATGATAAACGACTGTGCCAAGGTATTCTTGTTTAATTCGAACCTGAACATATATATTTGATTGACGAGAAATACTTATAGCAAACATAATTCTAAAATGACCCTCAAATCTGACGTATATTTTTTTAAAAAAAAAAATGTATGTTCATCAGTCTAGATAACTTGTTGAATCACTAGAAGGCAGCTTAAGACTAACTGACCACTACCTAATTGAATAGTATATTTCAATGTGAGCACTCACCTTCCTGACGATTAGCGATAAGAATTTTAAAGTGGCCACCATTGCGGCCATCTTGAAAATAAAACTGACACAAATTTCGTTTCTGACTAACTACAAGTCCTAAGGATACACTATTAGAAAGTTCCATAATAATTATATGTGGCCGTTGTAGGGGAGAGGGATAACAAAATTATCGGATGGCGGATGCAAGAATAGCTCACCGAAGCAACTATAGTGAGCTAATAAATACAGATTATGTTTACGTATGTATAAAACTGAATTTAATTTAACACCATTGGACTTTTTGGTGTTTTATTTTCTGGTTTGCATCAACGACAACACGAGTTGCACATTATGTTATTGTAAGTATACAATAAATTGTTTTGTGCCAGTCTTTCACAGTTTTTATTTTGGTTCTTGTCCCTCGTCAGAGTTTTTCTCCCGATTTGCATGCGCCACCATTTGCCCTGTGGTGTGTTACAAAGACCAATCACCCTGTTATAGCAAGGTTTTGTTCTTACTCACTGTTGTCTTCCAAATTGTGCGTATCATCTGTGTCCCATGTAAAGTTCAATAGAAGAGTAGGCGGAAACGCCGTTGCGTGGGTTCATCCTTCTTTCTGAACTATCCCTATTGTTTTGGTTCCCCGTACCTGTCGCCGCTTTGTTTTCCCGTCCTATTATTTGGTTTTTCTCCTGTTGTCTCTTAACACGAATCGATGAAATACTCTGGAAGTTACGTTAAGCACAAATGAAACAACCAAAACAATTGTACCGACTTTTAGACAATTGACATTGTTTATTAGAAACTAAATGTGTGTCTCCGTTTTTTAAATTTATGTTACAACTTGCAAAAGAGACGAGTTCTTGAACTCTTGTCAGGTCAGCCATCTTGTAGTTTTTATTCTCAAAACTGTTCACGAGTACATTAAAGAAGTTTGCACAAATCAAATATTTGAAAGCCCTATGTAACTGGCTGGTATGGATTATAAACAGATATTAAAAGATTTTTTTAAGTTACCACCACGGCGACCATCTTCGAAGCATCTGATTATAAAAAACAAAAGAAATTCAGGAACATTATTTATCATGTGTAATCTATTAAAGGTAATTTCAAGTATCTGTCTTCTTTAATGTTGGAGATACTATGGGGCAAAAAGGATACTTGAGACGTCAATTTTTTTTTCAAAACTTCATCTTACAATTTCTCAAAATGTATTCACAATAGACCCAATAAAATAATTATATATCATAAGAAAGCATTCTTTATTTTCTATCTAAATGCGCAAGTTTGAAAAGTCTCAGACATCACATTAAAAGAATAGAGCTAAGTACGTTCATATTTTCTATTACAGGGTTAACCCTAGAGGGGCCTCAATTTGGCATTCTACTCTACTAATGTTAATCTAGAAAAGTGCGTCTTATTCTTTCTATTTTTTTCTTTGTTTTCAAACTAGAACTAATTACTTAGAAAATTCAAGTTTTTCTAGCATCATTAACACTTTTTGAAGTTCACAAAAGGTCACTGCTTTATCACTAAACTATTTGTCAAAAATTAGAGACACTCTTTTCCAGATTGTCTATTCTGAATACCCTTGCCAATTTTCAAAGAGATCTGGTCATCAACCAAGGAGAAACTGGGGATGAATACAGACACCTAATTGACAATTTGGAAGTGAAGAAAATTGCAGTTTTGGGTAAATGTTGACAAATTTCTGTGAAAAACATGCCATTAAATCCAAATTAGACACACCATATTTAAACCTTCTTCTTAACAGAGACTTCAATAAGTCTTGAAAAAAAATTCCAGTTAGTGTACTATTTTAGAGTAGAGATTTTGATTTTACAATGATAATTAATGAGCCACCTCTACATATCTGTAAAAGAATTCCCGCCACCATGTCATGTATTGGGAGCTATAGTCGTCTAACCAGAACATTAAGGATTTCACGGTCAATCTGTAATCAGGATAGCAATACCACTTCAATGGCCAATGGGAATACACTGGACTCTCATGACCATTAAGCACAAGCATTAATGAGATCAAACTGTCCCTGACTGTATGTGAGCTCCCAGTTTTATCACGCAAGGTGGCATGGATAAGCACATGGCTATGTTTACATTTCAAATAAGTTACATAAATATGTTAATAACTTCATCACCCTTGAAGATATAAGAAATATTGTAGCAATATATTGCAAAATTTATTAATATATCAAACTTATATGAAAAAGTGAAAAATCATGAATGTGAAAAAATTAACATCTCCAGTATCCTTAAGATGGATGACACTGACCTACAAATTATATTTTGGGTTTAAAATTTTATTATACACAATTCCAAGTACAAATGAGTCTCATGGTGAAAACCCTATGCTATAACAAGACTTTCAAGATGGCCACCAGGTTGGCCATTTTGGATTTTTCAACAAACGCTATTTTTGCTTGTGACACCAATGAGACATAAGGAGTCATTCTATGAGGATCACATCTCTTACAAATTCTAAGGAGGTGTGGTAACAAGAAATTTACAGACCAAGAACGATGCATTATCAAAAGACCTCAACCAAGTAAACCTCAAGGTGAGCTAAAAAGACAACAACTCATTATCTTACTGTCATTTTTTGTTTTATTTTCATTGTTCTTTAGTAATTATATTGCCTCTCTGTAATTTTATGAACAACTTGGTTGTCCAACATTTGTAACATATTTAATATATACATGTACATACTTAAAATATAAAAATAATGCAGAATAATACAGTTAACATGGAATATCATTAAAAACTCTCTGTGACCAGGATTTTTGTCTTAAATGGCATTGATATTCACTCTCTCACCATTCATATACACTGTAAAACCTTTCATATGTCACATGGTATGTCACATGATAGTCATGTGTAATTAATGTGGTATGATGTGTTATAAAAATGATATGTCACATGATATGTTATATGTACAGATGATACATTCTCTCAGTAGTGTTAATGATATGTCCACGAGTTGAACACCTTGTTAATATAGAATGTGTGTATTAAACGAATGTGTAACAAACTGTTGTTTGTGTACAACTGACAAACAGATATAAAAAAATAATAAACTTTAGTGGAATGAAATCTGCATGGGTATGTGTAATCAGACTAAAAATAAATAGTGCTCCCATTACTGATAGGTCCAGCCATATATCAGTGACAGAAGCAAACAATTTAGTCAAATACTGACTCAAGTCAGAGTAACAGTGCCTCAAGGGAAGTAACTCCTTACTCAAGTCAGAGCAACATTGCTTCAAAGGAAGTAACTCATTACTCCAGTCAGAATAACAGTGCCTCAAGGGAAGTACTCCCGTTTTTTTGTGACTCAAGGGAAGTAACTCATTACTCTAGTCGAATTACAGGAAAACTCATTTTGTTGACAAAGTTGCAAAATTATGTTTGAAATGAAAAATTCTGCGTAGAGCTTTAATAATAACAAAAGCTTACAACATTTAGGCACCATTGTAGTTTAGTGATTATTTGTGAGGAAGATTTACATTCATCAAGAGTTATACAATTAATGGCTGTACAATTAATGAGGGAATGTATGAAATATTTGTAACTTTGGAGATGATCGTTTGGCAATATTGGTAAATAACCCTCTCAACCTTAAAGACCTATTTGGTATCATCCAAATAAAGGAAAGAAGAGTCCATTCTAGTTACTTGGGGTTGAAAAGGTTGATATGATATACATGTATAATGAAGGATGGAAGGCAATGTTAACACGTTACACTGAGATTCATACACATGTGTAGTCTGATTTCTGTTTACTACAATAATTGTTTATCCCTAAATAAGAACAACAAGTTCTTCTCTATCTAGACATGAGAAGATTTTACCTACCAAACTGAACATGTGAGTCTATCAGGTTATTATGACAGATAAATGTATACATACTTCAAGCATATTGATTTACTTCACCAAGGCACTGGATAATAGACATATTATGATGGTCATATGATTTTAATTTTTCTGGTTTAATGTTCTTAGCTTTAAGATACATGTCTCATTTAATATATGAAGCTTTCAGTTTGGTCCAGTTAATTCTTGTGATAAAAGAAAGAAGTTAAAGAATTCTTTTAAAAATGTAAACATTAAGTGTTTTAATAACCATCGTCAGTTAATGAATGACCTTGAATATCAAAACATATATTTCCTAAAATACTTCCTATAACTACTAAAGATAAAATTCAAAATCAATAATACCTCATCTTAGTTTGACAAAAGTGGCTTTTTATAATTAAATATAATTATATAAATCCAGCTTTGCATCTGCTTTCCATTTCTAACTGCCAATGAGGTATATTAAAATTGATAAGTTTATCCAGCAGTCACTATAGGACATTTATATAACATATGGAATGCTTTGGTGTAAGACATCTCGATAACAAATGTTCAAAAGGGATATAAATACATTTAACTTGTTGTCTTCAAAGTCGATTCAGAGTCAGCACACAGTCCACTTTTAACAGTTCTGATATGTAAATGATTTATTACTACTGGGACATTCACAACCATAAACAAGGCATTGACCTTTACTCATTTGTAAAATTACACAAGTCAAATTGGCAAGACCATAAAAACTTATCATTTTATAAACTTAATTTTAACATGATATGTTGATTGGTAAATGTTTATATCAAGAAATAAATTGGCAATTTACTATGAAACGTAGAATGATATAAGCTGCATACATGTATTTTCATACGGAATGATTTTAAACTGCAGACAAAGCCTATCTCGAACAAAACCTTCCAGACTTTTCTAGATATTCAAAACATGTTCACTTTCATACTTTCAAAAATTATCAATTAAAACAAGTTTCACTTAATTGACAATCCATATTCTAGTAATTATCACAGACCACTTATGGACAAAGTTTATAATACAAATTATATATACAAAAATGTACACAATTAACAGAATGCTTCTATACAATGCTGTACACTGCAATGTACACAGTTTTGCTATGCACTGTAATGTACACATAGCTTTGTACAGTTAACAGCAAACTAAACAATATTCATAGCTACGCACTGGATAATGTACAATTAAATAACTTATATATTCGTAATTTAAAATAATTACAATAAAATCTAGTTACAGTTCAGATATACTATATATAATGAACATGATAAAAACTAACGCCATAAAGGCATAAATACATATAATATCAACAAAGTGGCAATATTACTCCATCTGAGTGAAAACATGTTGATGTTTTTATAGTTAATTTATACAGTTTTCTTTATATTTATTGTGTACAGGTAACAATAAAACACTCCAAATGAATTTTGATTGGTTATAATATTACCATTTTTGTATATTAGTTATATCCGACACTGTCTTTATAGAAATGGACATGTCCAATGACGGCAAGTGTCAAGGACATTCTGTCATGTTATTTTCTTTGATAAAATAATATCATTCTGCTTTCAATTTTTTTTAAAAACTATTTGTCAATCAAAGATAAAAGGCTAACCAATTCTAAACACTCACTGTAAATACACACCTGTCTGTTTCTGATTGGTTAAATACACACCTGCCTGTTTCTGATTGGTTGCCTTTTACAAATAAACACATTTATAAAACTGTTGGAACAGGACCACATGATTGGTCCAAGTTAAGTTCTTATACACGACCCAAGATTTCAGCAGCAAAAGTTTGTATTGACATTTAATCAAAAGCTTAAGTAGATAGTTTACTCATTATCCAATTTTTTTTTCCTGCAATTATTTTTGAGAAAATAAAACCAATGTTGCATGTAAAACAAATGGTTATGATGAAGAAAATGACATTATTAAACACATTATTATAACGTGGATAATTCAACTCATCATTGAAGAGTTCCAAATAAGAGATGAAGGGAGATAACCCAACTTGGTCCCAGGTTTACATAAAATTAATATATAGTATAAACAATTTATACAAATTAACCTGAGTATATAAGCTTTATCTCTATACAATGTCACCATGTCAGTCCCAACTTATAGATGAATGGTCATCCTCTATTTAGCTTATAGCTGTCTCCAGAATCTTTTAATGTTTTTATACAAATATATTTCATTGTACAGTATAAAATCACTTGAACACATCGTAATTATTTTTTCTATAATGTTTGCTGACAATGATTTTATGACAAGTTATAACAGTTCATGAGAAGCCACTGTATTCTATAATTTATATCACTTGCTGACATACATATTTATATTTCTATGAAATGTGATGTAGCCTAACAACATAAAGTGACATTCTTGTTTGTACTTGTGACAACTGATGAGTCATTTCATTCTTATTTCATTGATAAAAGTCATGTACTATAATAATAATAATGCACCTTTCTATAACATGCAGTGTTAAAACTTTACTCGGACAAACTCACAATAAATATACACAAGAAACAATGACGCTGGACATATGACATGTTGTATGTGATGACTTTAGGCACTTATGGTCACTATACAATGCTTGCTTTAATGATGTAAATGATTTTTATGACAAAACATCTTTGGATAATTATACAGATGACCTTGACAATCTATTAATAGCACAATGGCAAGGGTTCATCCGTAATTATTTGAGTCAATGTAAATCTTCCAATACTGACAATACATGTTATTGTATCTATAACAGTTATACTACTCCTTGTGACTTGATATCCTCTCTATTTGTAAATCAGCTCTACAATACTAACTTACTACATTAAATCAGATCTTTCCTCTTTGTAACGATCATATTCATTGACTTGTTTATTCTAAATTCTAACCATGATGACACTGTTGTTCTGGAGATCTCCATTTTATCTGAATTCATTGCTAATATGGTGAAACTATTTTTCTTATCTCCCTTATACATATAGCTGGTATTGTTATTGTTAACATGGTGAACTCTGTTGTGCCTGGTCTTATTGTAACCATGGTGACCAAGCTGGATACATTTAATTGTAATCATGGTGACACTGTTGTGCCTGGTCTTTATTGTAACCATGGTGACACTGTTGTATCTGAACTCAATTGTAACCATGGTGACCAATCTGGATACATCTAAATGTAACCATGGTGACACTGTTGTCTGGTCTTCATTGACTGTAGGGATTCACTTTCATTAACCAGAAAAGAAATGTTTCTCCAATCTGTGTTGCAGAATGTCTTGTCAATAAATACTGATACTTGCACAACTCAATTCAGTGACTAGTGTAAGGCCTGGAGAAATCAGTGCATTAATTCTACGGCTGTACAGTTGTAAACACTGGTGTTGTGTAGGAGTGCTGAATAGGCGTGACATTCCTACATTGTACATGTCCCACCGTACTCCTGAATTCCACAACTCTTTTAAGGTAAAAATACGAAGTTGACATTGCAACAACCACTTTATTCGCTTCATAAATAGTCATTCATTCAAGTGAGGATCTATTTGACCTTGAACTTTAATGCACAAGAGAGGTTGTGCTGAGTTCAGTCCGAGACTCGCAATCAGAGCCCTTTAAATGGTTCGTCATTCAGCAGCACCGTTCAGACCCGCAGTCATAGCAACGAAATGGCAGTCAATTAGCATAGTTATGTCCCAACAAACATGGCATATTCTTCAAAGAAGCACTTTTAATATGCTTTGATTTTTATGGAAGCTGGATATGACATGATATTTGTTTAACACGATAGTGAAAGCAAAAGCTTTAAATGTTGTTTTAAACTGGAATAACATCCCAAATTTTGTCATTGGTAATTCCTGGGGACCTTCATGGTACTATCTGATAACATTCTGCTGCAACAAACACTGATACTTCAGTTATCAATGCCCTTAATTGAAATATTTGTATTGCCTTGTAAAGACACTTAGTCTCTCTCAAAGGGGTAGTATCACAGTTGATAATTTGATTATCTGGGCTACACTTCCTGTTCATATAAGTCTTTCCTCTGGGGGTGGTTTCATCACGTTATCTAGTTCTACTCTGGAGCCGGAAACTTCCTGTCTGCTGGGGTTGTAGGTACCTCGTGTAGCTCTCTTGCTCCTCGCAAACATCAGGAAAACTATAACAACTGAAGAAAACAGACAAATAATACATCAATTTTAACAATTACACATTTTTCAAAATAACATTTAAGATATAAAAAGTAAATTAAAATTATAATTGGCTACTTGTTTTATCTTAATATCTCCTAATCTAAACATTATAACAATGGCTATCTTGTTTTATGTTAATATCTCCTAACCTATACATTATAACAATTAGTTTTGACATCTGCTGCTGTGGCTTCATGTTTGATATGACATAAATTGTAACGCATAAGAAAAATTCTATATCTCTAATTCTATATCTCCCAGATTAATCTATATCTCTAATTTTATATCTCACAGATTGCCCATTAATCTACATCTCTAATTATATATATCACAGATGAATCTATATATCTAATTATATATCTCACAGATTAATCTATATTTCTAATTATATATCTCACAGTTTTAATCTATATCTCTAATTATATATCTCACAGATTGCCAATTAATCTATATCTCTAATTATATATCACACAGATTGCCCATTAATCTATATATCTAATTTTATATATCACAGTTTAATATATATCTCTAATAATATATCGCACAGATTACCCATTAATCTACATCTCTAATTATATATCTCACAGATTGCCAATTAATCTATATCTCTAATTATATATCTCACAGATTGCCCATTAATCTATATATCTAATTTTATATATCACAGTTTAATCTATATCTCTAATAATATATCGCACAGATTACCCATTAATCTACATCTCTAATTATATATCTCACAGATTACCCATTAATCTATATCTCTAATTATATATCTCACAGATTACCCATTTATTTATATCTCTTATTGTATATCTCACAGATTACCCATTAATCTACATCTCTAATTATATATCTCACAGATTGCATTGCCCATTAATAAATTTTTCTTACTTTTTGCAACAACACAAATTCTCACATGTCTATAGCTATCATGATTAGGTTAACTGAGTTTATAAAGTTCAACATATATAAAATAACTTTTCTTACTTATGATAACAATAAGCAGGACGGCCGCCACAACGGGGCCTATAATAATGGCTAGTTTGTTCTCTTGCTCTATCTTCTGGAACTGTGGATCCTGCCAATGAAATGTTCATATATTACAATATATATAGACTTGCTAAGTTCATCAAAGCACACTTATCAATCACATACTTTTTATAGTGACATTTCGGTCCTCTTTTCCTGCTTGTGGTAATTATAGCTCATTAGAAATACTTTCTATAGTGACATTTTGGTCCTTTTTTCCTGCTTGTGGTAATTATAGCTCATTAGAAATACTTTTTATAGTGACATTTTGGTCCTGTTTTCCTGTTTGTGGTAATTATAGCTCATTAGAAATACTTTTTATAGTGACATTTTGGTCCTTTTTTCCTGCTTGTGGTAATTATAACTCATTAGAAATACTTTTTATAGTGACATTTTGGTCCTGTTTTCCTGCTTGTGGTAATTATAGCTCATTAGAAATACTTTTTATAGTGACATTTTGGTCCTGTTTTCCTGCTTGTGGTAATTATAGCTCATTAGAAATAC
>JAUMGZ010178903.1:0-14199 GCA_032359645.1 Pododesmus macrochisma | reverse complement strand
TCCTCTTCTTGTCCTATCTTTTGGTCTTTTGTCGCGATATCGGTGAAATATTCTGGAAGTGACGTTAAACCCTAATTAAATAAATCAATAAACTTTTAATTATTCCATACCATATTCATTTTCAAAAGTATGATCAGAGCTTATTTTGGAAGATTTGGTTTGTTTCCATTTGTATCTGTTTTCTCCAAGATTTGTATATGAGCACATGTCTTTGTATTCAAACTCACACGTGTTTCCGTGATCTGCAAAGGAAATAAGACAAACTTTACACAGCATAATCATAAAAGAGAATAAATTTAAATTGAATCTATTATATAATCTAAACAATATCTTTAGCTTAAAGTTAAGTACAACAAGGACTTCAAACATTACAATTCTTTACACCCGTCTTGTCTTAAATTTTGAAGTTAAACGGTCAATAATTACTCAAAATTGTGTGACCACCCGCCCGCTTCTTATATGATAACAGTTTTTCTAGTCATTCGACGGTCGTTTAACAATTCAATCAAGTGCAAGGAATATAGGTTATAAAGAATTCACCTGTACATTGTTTTTCAGATATATCGATTGTCATTTACTCACTTGAAGATTGTTTCTCAGATAAATGGATAGTAATTAACTCACCTGGCCATTGTCCCTCAGATATACTGATTATAATTAAATCACATGTACATTGTTCCTCAAGTATTATGATTGTAATTAACTCACCTGACCATTGTCCCTCAGATATACCGATTATAATTAAATAATGTGCACATTGTTCCTCGAGTATAATGATTGTAATTAAGTCACTTGTAGATGGTTTATCATGCTTCTTTTTAAACAGTGGAAAGGGTTATCATACACCAGAATGACACGGAAGCATCGCGGCGGAAGACACATGTGTAGCAGGAAACGCTCACCATATCGCGAGCATCTGGTTTCGCTTCTAGTTTTTTAATAGAAGTTCGTGATGTTTCCAATTTTAGTAAATAAATGTATATTTGGTTAATTTTTCTGTGTGCTTCCAACGTTTTCCTTATGTTTGCCAATGTCAACTAATGTATATACTGCTTTCAATTTTATTACCTATCCATTGTTTCTCAGATATACTGATTGTAGTTAAATCACATGTACATTGTTCATCGTGTATACTGATTGTAATTTACTCACCTGTACATAGTTCCTCAGATATTCTGATTGCAAATTACTCACCTGTATATTGTTCCTTAAATATACTGATTGAAATGTACTCACCTGTCCATTGTTCCTAGGATATATTGTTTGTAATTTACTCACCTGTACATTGTTCCTCAGATATACTCATAGTATTTTACTCACCTGCACATGGTTCGTCGGATATACTGATTGAATCAACTCCAATATCCATATTGGATCGTTCACCCCGTATAGCTTTAAAAGCTACTGAGACATTAAACTCATTTTTAGTTGGTTGTAAAGGGAAACACACATCTTCATGACCGCTGCCATAAAAAGAAGTCCTTGACAGTGACTTTGATGTGGACTCCATTACATATACCTAATATCAAAAGTACAAAAAGATAATAAAGTTACAAAATAGAACTGAAGATAAACTACAGAAAACCTGTTGCTTCTTTTATTTGCCCAATCTTGCACAACGAAGCAGACATAACGTCTTTTGTAGTTGAAGGCAACTGCAAGTAATATTTTAAAAAGACTCATGAATTAACCTTGCGGTTGAGCTATAATATAACTAAGTTTAGATCATGGTTAGATATCGAAACATTTATAAATCGACTTCTGAATTTCACATACTTATGAACACCTTCTATGTGTATGTAACTGTCGTACAAAGTGACAAAGCAGTGACCACACATATGTAGAAGATATTGCAAAGTATGTATTTTTTAGGTCATCATTACTGAAAAAGTCGAATATAAACACATGGTAAATTATCACAAAACAGGAGAAATAGAATCCCCTTGCACCACACATGCACACACCTTTAATGTTTGTGTAGCAAATGTGCAAATTACAAAACCATCAAAAGAAAGAATATTATGGAATCAAGTGATGAACGTTATAAGGGACAGATAGACGGAAGGACTAAGGAAAGAATGTTCAACAAATGCAAACAATAACTTTTTGACGAAAGGGAAAATAAACAAGAGGCCCTTGGGCCTTAACTGTCCCTGAAATTTTAAATTATTTTTCGAAAAGTCTACTGTTTTTGAGAAAATTGGAATTTTAAGGCTTCTGAAGAGTCATTGACCTTGAGCTTTGACCCATGTGACTTGAAATTTTGTCAAAGTATTCCTCACATTATTTTCTACAACTCTCTAATACATATAAATATACAATAGTCTACCGTTTTTGAGAAAATTTACATTTTCAGTCTTAAGAAGTGTCATTGACCTTGACCTTGGACCCCGCGAACCTTGAACCTTTGTCAAAATATTCCTCAAATTATTTTCTACAACTCTCTTATACATATGTGTATACTAAAGTCTTCCATTTTAAAGAAAACTGACGTTCCTAGTCTTCTGAAGTGTCAGTGACCTTGACCTTGGCCCAAATGACCTTGAAACTTGGTCAAAGTATTCCTTGCTTTATTTCCTACAACTCTCTTATACATTTAAATATACAAAAGGTGTACTGTTTTTGAGAAAAATGGCATTTTAAGGCTTCTGAGGGTCTGTGACCTTGACCTTTGAACACTATGACCTTGAATTTTTGTCAAATATTCATCACATTATTTTCTACAACTCTCTTATACATATAATTATACAAAAGTCTACCGTTTTTGAGTAAATTTACATTTTCAGTGTCAATGACCTTAACCTTGGACCGCATGACCTTGAAACTTTGTCAAAATATTCTTTGCATTATTTTCTATAACTTTCTTATACATATATGTAAACCAAAAGTCTACTGTTTTGAGAACATTGGATTTTTAAGCTTCTGAATTGTCTGTGACCTTGACCTTTGACCCTTACTATCTTGAATCTTTTTCAAAATATTTCTCACATTATATTCTTCAACTCTCTTATACACACAAAAAGTCTAACGTTTTGGAGAAAATTTACGCTTTCAGTCTAAATAAGTGTCCGTGACCTTGACATTGGACCCCATGACCTTGAAACTTTGTCAAAATATTCCTTGCATAATTTTAAACAACTTTCTAATTAATATCTATTTACAAAAACCCCACCATTTTTGAGAAAATTGTCATCTAAATCTTTCAAGGTGTCTGTTACCTTGACATTTGACTCCATGGCCTTGAATCTTTGTCAAATTGTTCCCTGCATTATTTCAAACAACATTCTTGTTTATACGTAAATATAAAAAGTTCACCGTTTCGGAGAAAATTGGCAATATATCAATAATTTAGCATTTCACCACAACCCATATCAAATGTAGCGATTCCTGGTGGTCGTTCATGAACATATTTCGTTTTCCATCGCAAATTTTGTAAACATTGTCTTATGGATTATGTATACCAAATATGAAAGCAGTCTGGCCAGCGGTTCGTAAGAAAAAGATTTTTAAGATGTAAATAGTTTTACCTTTTTTTGCCCCCTCGGGGAGCCCTATGGGGCCCAGCCCCTTTTTTCTTCGCAAACTAAAAGCGGCTTCCCAAGGGCACGCTTCCTACTAAATATAGTTGAAGTCCATCCAGCGGTTCTTGAGAAAAAGTCGTTTTTGTTAAAAGTTAACGCACGACGACGGACGAAAAACGATCGCAATAGCCAAAGGCTCAGGTGACCTAAAAACCAGGATGTTTACAGAAAATAAAACTATAAACTGGGATATCTTTACAAAATGGAATTAACCTGGTGTTCACAAAGAGTGAACGTTTCATATGTCAGTATATGACAGTCTCCATCATCTAATAAGACGTAATGTTTACATTCAACACCAACAACTGTTATACGCAAAAAGGTTGTTAAACCCCTTGTAAGGGAATTGTGTTACGGATTCAAGGTCAAGCCACGACATAACCAGAAATAAAAGTACAGAAGATGCGACAACTATAACAAATCCAGAGCTCACCAATGTAAACAACTTTTTACATTTAGTATAGATACACTGTGATATAGTAAGTTGTATATTGTAGTTATGTGTTGTATTGTCATCACATCTTTACTTATAATGTCAGCAATTCATATATTGAAGCATCTCTACGCCTTGACTAAGCTATACAATAGTAATTTATTCAAACGTTATCTAATCTTAGTAGGACATATTTTGATCTATAGTTTTGATCATTTTTGTATACTGTTTAACGAATTATTAATTTTCAGTGGTTGAATTTGCATTGTGTTCTCCCGCTTACTCATTTAATAACTGTAACAATCATATTTGTTATTATTATGATGTAAATCTATTTCAAAAGAAAAAAAGAACAATTCATTGAAATATATATATAAGTATATATACTTATTTGCCAATAAATCTGATCGCCCCCGCCTGACAATTATGTCGTAATATTGTTAAAGCATTGTTTAATTCAATTCAAACAGTTTATTGTTATAACACATACGTTAATCCGACCGACAGGTCTTTATTAGCAGTAAAAATGCAAATACATTTACAAAGTAAAATTTTTCCTCAACATTCAAAAAATGAAAGTAAACTAGTAACTATTAGAAAAATCAAGATGTTATTTAAGGCATAAGTTCACATACTTGGGCAAATAAGGGAATACGTAGAACATATGAATTGAACTGTGACTTAGCTGTTATATAATACGCAAAGTTTATTATTGGTTCAACAAAAAAATAGCTGTATGTATATGTAGATATTAATTGCTAGTACTGAGTGATAGTACATATAGCTATGGGGATAGTAGTTTATTTACAATCATGTGAATACCAACCAAGGTCACTTTTTTATGATAAATAGACCAATTGCGTCATGTCATCAGAAAGAACGTGAATTTGGAAGGGGGCATTTTCTTGCAACCCAAAATGCTCTAGCTGTTTCTAAAATTCCTTATTTGGATACTTTAATGTAAGCTCTGATTCAATATGCATTCATTGATCATGGATGACAATGCTCTCAATTTCTAGAAGACAATAGAAGAAATGTTCCGTATCATCTGGTCATCACTGGAATCCCATCATCCCTGTTTGTTGGATTGCATCATGCTTGTTAGATATATGTTCGTGCAGGACTTATCCAAATACAAATCATCTTTTCTGTTTTAATCCTGGAGTTCTTTAATGGGACTACTTTTTGCTCCGTTCCAAGAATGTATCTCGTGCTTTTGTGTTGCATTGTTAAGTTCATGAGGTGATGCTTATAGTAAGTTCATGTGTAAATTTTTATGAACTGCCAACAGAGATCACCTGTAATCATCACCCCTTGTACTTGTCTAAATTCTTAAAATGAAAACCGTACCTGTAATTCACTTGTATCAATACTGACTTCTTCCTTGCCTTTGAAAGTAAATCTTAAAACAGACGCTGGCATCAGATCAGCTTTTACATAAAACATGTCGTAGTCACCCTTAATGCCATAAGTTGCGTCAGCGTACATTTTAAAACCTGTAATCAAGGTGAAAAATATTGTAAAAATAAAAATAAAGTATATCAGATTATTTCTTACCATATATAAGTATACAGTCTAAACAATAAATGTCGAAAGACAAAGTCTTTTAATTTCACTTTTCGCCACACAGATGACGGGTTGTCAAGGAAGAATAAACATTTTGGTAATTACCACCGGAACTCAAAATAAAAGACACTTCTAACACCGATTTTTCTGCCTCATACTTAGACCTCCTACTAAAATCCGACACGAATGGTACCTTTTCCACGAATCTTTATAACAAACATGACGACTTCAGTTTTCCCACAGTCAACTTCCAATTCTTAGACAGTAACATACCGACTTAACCTGCTGATGCAGTTTATGTGTCACAGCTAATTCGTTATTCAAGAGCGCGTTCTCACCACCAAGACTTTGTCACTAGAGGATTGCTGTTGATATCCAAGCTTTTGAGGCAGGGTTTTACACTACCCAGACTTCGGCCTACCTTCAGGAAGTTTTATGGCCGGCATCTAGATACAGTGGGGATTTGACAAGTCTGTTTCTGATTTAATTAGAAACATCATCCCTAGTCATAGTTTGAGTTTCTACCAGTCATTAATTTGACTTCATATTTGCCTGTATTCTAAATTTGTGTGCTTGACTTATCAATATTTCGGCTTTCATATGTCGGTAACTCCCTTTCTTAATTGTTAGTAAGTCAACCAGTCCGTCCATATAAACAGGTCATGTGGGTTTTTTACTCCTCGTCACACTACTGTTACCGCTCTGCTTTCACGGTTATGTTGCTGCTTCTATTCCTATCCTTTGCTCGTTAGTCACCATAGCAGTGACACATTCTTATGGTGACAAATGTTTCTTTTTTAACAGTGGAAAGGGTTGCCATACACCGAAATGACACGGAAGCATCGCGACGGGTGACACATATTTAACAGGAAACACTTACCATATCGCGATCACTTGGTTTAGCTTCTAGTTTTGTAATAGACGTTTGTGGTATTTCCACTTTTAGTTAATAAATGTTTATTTTTTTTCTGCGTGCGTCCAACGCTTTCCTTTCGCTTGCCCATGTCCATGTACTTATGGCTTTAGGATATTGTCTTGGTTTTTCGTATTTACAACTTTATTGACAATGCAACAGGTGTAATGATAGCAAATACACAGTTTTAATGAATCAGCAAATAGAAGTAAGAACAAAAATGTTATACAAAAAGCATTACTAATGGTAGTTAAACCGACATGATAAAAATGCATAACAACAAAACAGAAACCACCAGAAAGTATGTTTTTAACATGATATAGCAATAGGCTTCAAAGCGTACAATCATAAATTGTTATATATGTGTTGTAGTTTTATATTGAGACGAAATGTATAACAAGACTAAGTCAGATATTAATTGTGTGTGTGTGTGTGTGTGTGTGTGTGTGCGTGCGTGCGGGTCCGGGTTTTGTTGAATATTAATCGGAAGCTATACTACTATGTATTAACTAAACTGTTGACCCTCACCATCTTAAAGAGTTGTATGCGCCATGTTATCACGACATTGTGTACTTTAAAGATAATTATCTCCATAATACCTTTTTGAAAATTTAAACGCCTTAGTTTACCTGGTGATTTACCATCCGGTATCATTCGCCAACCGTAACGATCAAAATTACCGACATCATAATTCGTGTTACTGCACTCTTCTTTGTTCTTTGCATAATGGCATCCATATGCACTATCAAAGTCGCATATATTATCTGGGAAGTGCTCTTAAAATATAAAAAATATAAAAATTGAACGGTTTCAATTTTTGAAATATAGCGTCATAAAGTGTATTTATTAACTTTAAATATATGTCTATTCTCAAGATTTACGTCTCGTGTGGGAAGAGGAAAGGATGAGGTATCATTAACCGGTCAAACCTCACCGTCCAATTTCTGGTGGGGGCGCCCAACGTAGATCCGTATAGATAACTAGACTCAGGATTGTTGTGACGTCACATTAGTTTTTATTCTTGTGATAAATTATGTGATGTTGCTGTTGTTGGTTCGTCAATGTCTTTCGTTATAATTATTCCACTCATCACGTTTTTTCATTATGCTTTTATATTTGATTATAATGATTATTCGAGTATGACACTGTAGTTAAAACTTACTTGGACAGTTATCTTTTGACATCGTAATATTATCAATTCCAACTATCTGTTCATAATCATCGAAATCGTTGTCTCCAGCAGTGAATTTGAATCGCAAGCTCACTTCGATATCAGACAAAATGTCTACACAAGCAGACACCATTGCTAGAGTTCCAACTTTGTCTTTCGCTGATACCCAAATAACTTTATTTTGTATCTTTTCGTATAACTCAAGTTTTCCAACAGCTGGATTCATCAAGAAGTATAAAAAGCGAATACTCTTAATGTTAGTAGTTTTGAAATTGGGGACGGCTATTTCGGAGGACTCTCCCTCGTTAAGTGCACCAGCCCTTATGTATCTATGACCTGTAAAAGTAAGAAAAACAGAGAACACATTAAATGGTACTAGAGTGAATCAAACATACATTGTGTAGTGTTTGTTCTTATTATTTTGTTTCGAATGCGTTAAAAACCAGCTTCAAGTACGTGTAAGGATATGTTCGTTATAATACTTTGACAGTCAAATTGTAAATAAATTCTAAATATTTTTAAAATGCATTAATGATTCTTAAAAATGAAGTTGCTGTGTACATTTCTAAAATTTCTGGTACAATCGCAATTTGTTAATATGTTAACACGTTTTACTTGTTAAGATGTTTATTTATATGTGTGATTCATTATTAAAATACTTGCTACCGACAAGAAGCGTATTTATTAAATTCTAAATGAATGTCCATACTAAATACTTCTTGTCTACTGCAAAAAAGCAGGTTGAGGCCTGCATCAGGTTTAACCACACGCCTGTTTTTGTTCTCGGTGACCGTCTAAGGTCGGTTCGCATGGATAACTATTCTTGATGATTGTTGTGACTTCATGTGAATGCTTTCTCATTCTGGTGCTTAATTGATCGATGCTGCCGTTGTTGGTTTGTCCCGGCTTTCGTTCTGATTATCATTTTGGTTTTTCACTTTGCTAAAATTAGTGTTATTTAAATTAAAATATACTTACGTATTTCTATTATAAAATGAAGTGAAAAATATTCCCACTTATCAAACGTGTAACCACATGTCTTTTTGTTAAAATCACAATCCAAATCATTACCTGAAAACAAGCAATTGTTTGTTTGTTACAAGATAAATTTAATGTTAAACACAACACAAATATACCACAAGTTATTAAACACGTTTTGCTTAAATATGAAGTAATGCTGCTTATTTGAATCAAAATCTTCCAGTTTTACCGCCCCCACCCCCAACCCCCTTAGGCTTCGTAGATTTGATTTATCGACTTCTTGTCTAACTTCTAAGACTCATTTCCTTTTGAGCTTCTATTAATGATGGCTGCTTGGTAGCTAGTTTTGGAATGCGGAACAATGATCTCTCACACAGAGTATTGGTTCTTTCTTTTTATAGATATTATACTTATTGGTGGCATGCTTTAGTTTGAAATTTTATTTTCCAATATGAAAAAAAAACTATAAGAAATAGGTATTATACAAAGCAGTTGTACCTTATTGTCAGATGGTTACTGTATGTTTGCAACTGTAATTTTTTGATAAGGTGATTCTACTTAAGGATAAGTCAAATTCGTTTCTAAAATGTTTCTGACGATGTCAATGATTTTAAGGTAGCTAGTACCACCAAATAAATATGTCTGTAGACATATGATAATTGTGTATATTTATACAGAATCTGTATATATATATTTATATATATATATATATGTATAAGTACTTTTCTATGACTTAAAAAGTCTGACTTACAATACTTTTTTAAAGTTATTTTTTGTTTTGTATATCGCATATAGTGTTTACTGAAGGAAAAAAATTTGACTCGACGAAAAAAATCATAAAAAACAAGAAAACAAGAAGTTGTAGAATATTTTATTCTTGTGTATGGAATTGTATTTATAGAAATTTTAATGAAACTGTCGATATACGGGGAATCTAAATTTTCAGAATATTGACTATAATTATGGTTTAAAAATACATAAACAGTATACTTTGATGAACTTTATTGATAATATCATATATCCTACCATGAAGAAGATATACACAGTGAAAAAACGTATGCCTGATGAGCCTTACTTAATCCATAACAATAACCCTCAGATATACTTGTAAAAAATTCATTTTTTAGAAAAATAACTCCTTAAATACATCGTCATTTGGCACAAACAGTGGTGGTTTTACATTATGCAATAGTTCATATGTATGGTCGTGGTCTATATGAATACCTACTAAAGCTACAATACCATTTTCGGGCTGTTGTTTCTTTTTTGTAACTTTCTTAAATTTCCCATGTTAAGCCTTGGACAAATAGCCATGTTGTCTTTTTTACCTTTTCTTGTAAGAGAAAGTAAGACAAGGGAAATAAATAGCTCTTATTGATTTTAAATCAATAATAGAGAACTCTTTTAAAACATTTGCTCACCAAGCTCTCCAGGAAAATAGGTGCAACTATAGGCAGTTGTACAGACTACATTAACATGACTCACAAACATTACGACAAGTGACACATGTGCAAAGAAGATTTATGTATTTTACAGACACTGGGTTTCGCTTCTTGTTCTAAACAGTGGCGTTTAGACATTTTCGTGTATCATGTACTAATATCATGTCTTTTGCATTTAACTAAAAATTTGGGATTGTGTGAGCTTTCCAAAATTGGGTGAAAAGAACAATTGAAGAAAGACGATATTTGTAAAGTTTGCGTACTTAAATCTTATAATGGTTTAACAGATTAGTTTTAGTTACGGCATACTAATTGAAAACACATTTGAAATAATTTGACAGCTCTTGCTTCCATAGTCATAGTCAGCCCACTGTGTTGGTCTATGACCATACTTATGCCAGAAAATATACATACCCAACGCCTTTTTACAAAGATACATTTACATGCTCAAATACATATGTTCACATGATTTCTAGCAAAATGCGGCTATTTTGTTTAAGACTGTAGTTTAAATATTGCTTTATTATAATCAAGTAAACTGAAATAAAATCTACAATAGAGAAATTATGGACTGTTTTATTAAATGTTTCAAAAATAAGTAAAATAGAATGCGAGACCTGCTTTTCAGCATGTTTTCTTAAAATACATGGTACCGCGTAATTGATGCGTTTTGCTTGTATGGTCTGTAAATGAAGATATCACATGAAAGCGTTTTATTGGCTCCCGTACCAGGAGATATTAAGTTTTATAGAAGTTCGTGATGTTTCCATTTTTAGTTAAAAAATAAGTCAAATAGTGTGTGCGACCAGCTTTTCAGCATGTTTTCATAAAATACATGGTACCACGTAATTGATGCGTTTTGTTTGTATGGCACATAGAAGCGTTTACTTGGCTCCCGTACCAGGAGATATTAAGTTTTATAAGTGAAGTTCGTGATGTTTCCAGTTTTAGTTAATAAATGTATATTTGGTTCATTTTTTTGTGTGCGTCCAACGTTTTCTTTTTGTTTGCCAATGTCCATGGACTTACGGCCTTAGAATATCGTCTTGGTTTTTCGATATGCTATTTTATTTTATAATGTCACACGTATTCTATATACAATCTCTCTCTTATTTATACAAAAATTGAAAAGATAAGATAAGAATCTTCGAAAAATGTCGTTTTTTGTGAAAGAAAGTTAAAAGGACGTGTACTGTCGTCATGAAGTGACAGGGACATCACAGTTCTAGAATCGGAAATAATAAGAATAACAACATCAGAGGTCATTCCCTTATAAAACATGGAAGTCTAATCAAATGACATAGATGCAGTGTGATAACATGAACATTTTGGTATATCAAAATTGATAATAATATCGCACAAATTATGTCAGAACTGAAGATAATCAAGAATGAGATTTATCCTATTCCTATTCCACCATATCACAACCTCATCCCTCCATTTGCACAAGATCCTTTGCGTATATGAGTATTTGTTCTAAAGTAACATGGTTTTTTTTTTACTGTTTTGTGCCTTTTAGATGTTATGTTTATTGATTGTATTTCTAATTGCAAATTAGTAAAACCAAATTGCTGAAACCTCATGTGAAAATCCCAATCGATCCAATCCAAGGACATATTTCATTCCTGTATTCCTGTATTATTTACTTGTTAAGACATACTTAAATGTTGAGAGTTTTTTCTTCAAATTTTTAAATGTGTATTGCTTGAAAGGCCAAACTTCCACAGATAAGTACGAAGGTTGGTAGCCTGTAGCATACACCATTCAAGTAATTGTATGAGCTTCTCTCAAGTTGTTCTGTCAGGGCAACTGGCCTAGACAATTAATGTGATGTAATACTGTGTGTTGTTTTCCTTGTTTGTCAATTCTTCTGAATAAGTTGATATTCTTTAACTTTAAATAAAATGCTAAGTACTTACTGCAGTTCAATATTTGGGCCGAAGTGCATGTCTCCAGGGACGTTATTTCACAGGATGATATTTCCCTCTCTTTACCATCACTACAGTCTATTTTGTGTTGATATAAACTTGTCGGTCGGTATATATTATTTAAAAAACCAGACCTAAAACATAAAGTATTAATATTATTAATGGTCAGAAATACCTCTAATATATAAGTATAAATACGAATAATGGTCAGATGTATCTTAAATAAATAAGTATATATATGAAGAACAGTCAGATGTATCTTAATATATAAGTATATATATATGAAAAATTGTCCTATGTATCTTAATTAATAAGTATATATATATGAATAATAGTCCTATGTATCTTAATTAATAAGTATATACATGAATAATACTCTTATGTATCTTAATTAATAAGTATATATATGAATAATGGTCAATTGCATCTTAAATAAATCAGTTGTATCTTTGAGCTCACACTGCTGTTATAGCAATTACTTAAGCCAATTAAGTTGTTTGCCCCTGACACATAACTGGTGAGTTTTGCTTTTCCAAGGTCCCTAATCTCTCCCTCCACCCTTTTTTCTGGCAGTTTAAGTTGGCTTTGGTGTTGCATTTGTAACTCTGCGAGCACAGTGATTGTTCATCAATGTAATTTTTCATATACTTAACTGTATGTGGAATCTATGAATCTACCACGTATTAGCCACTGTTTTCAGCTTTATGCTACTAGGTTATGTCCAATTTTCATGTATAAACGATTTACTCGTTTAGAATTTTATTGACAATTGATGTGGGCGGTTAGTTGTTGAGATGATTTACAGCACCATGAAGTGTATTTATTGAATTTTTAAATGTATGTCTGTACTTAAGGTAAGGTTTGCTAGTTAGGGTGATTTTTAAAAACTTAAGGTTATGCATTTTGATACTTGATAAGTAATATTGAACTAAAAAGCTATTATGAAATGGAAAAAAATAAATTTTTGACCATCCAGTTTTTTTGTTATTCACGGTCAAAAACGCCTTAAAATAGCCTTTTTACATTGTACACGTTCTGACACATGCATAGTAGCAAAAGGTCACCAAAATTTAACCGCACTATATATGCATAGAATTGCAGTGACAATGTTTAACCATATTGCTAATCTTTTGTTTCGGGTGAAAGAGAAATATATTGACGCACTCAAATTTGCTACAGATTCATTTAAATGTCAATTTCAGGCTTTTTAACAATGGTTACCATGGTAACGGTTCATGAATATTTTCCTATTTCGCGTTCTTACGTTTTTCTAAAAAACTAAACATAGACTCTACATTATATTTTCTTTAATTGGAGGGAAAAAATGTAGATGTCACCAAAAATAGTAATATTTTAATGGAGAAAAACCAGATTTAATGCCTCTAATATACAATTTATTTCATGTTTATATTGTTAAACATGAATAATTATAACGTGTATATATTAAACATTCATAATTAAGGCATGATATCAAAAAAGTATTCTGCTAAGTATGGAAATATCATTCCAAACAGTTAAATGAATTTGGCACATTCTTCACTTTAGGAAAACAAGATGGCCCCATTATTGTTTTTTTCCCTTCAGTTATGCCCATTCAGTTACCATCAGTAAATTTAAATGAAAAACAGTAAGACTATATATTTTTGTGTTCAGAACTAAGAGACGAGTAAAACAAGTGGTCATACTTGGTAAAAAGTTACATGATGAATGAAACTTACTTTGTTTAATATTGTGCCAGGCAGAGTTCTATTCTATTTCTATTCAATTCTATTTGGTTGGGCACACGACAGGAGTATATTGGAATACTAGCTGTATTGATGATGGTATATAAGTTAAGGACTCATTCACCAGTATTCTTCAGATCATTAACGCCAAGCTGTCCTTCCAATCTGGGGCGGGATGTCTCATAGGCACCAGTTTATGCAGCGAAGTACACCTCACTTCATTACCCCATAAATCGGCCGACCTCCATATGTATGCGGTGCGGGCGTGTGTGCTGGAGGTTGTGTTAGTGGTCTGCTTTGTAATGGGACCGTGTTTGCAGCGGTTCGTTTATAGTGCCATCACACTTGAATACTACAGCACAGATACCATACTATCCAACCCAGACCATTCTATACTCCACTCTAGGCTTGGCAGAATTGAGCAACAGATGTAAATTGTCTTGCCCAAGGACACAACAGT
>JAUMGZ010178892.1:0-14201 GCA_032359645.1 Pododesmus macrochisma | reverse complement strand
GTCCGCAACTTGCATTTCACTCGCTGATTTGTATTTAATACGAACATTGAACTGCTGCAAAATGGACATCCATCTTTAATATATGGCTCCTTTCATTTGGTTTTGATATAAGGCCTTCAATAAAAGGTTCATTGGTAAAAGTCAATGCAGATATTTCTAAAATAATATTACTTGAGCTCATTTTCTGATGCAGCGTTTTCATAATTTCCATTGGTCGGATTTAATGCCTGATGATCACATTCTACAATAAACTCACTTCCTTGCAGATACATTGAGCAATCCAAAACTGCTGTGACTTCCCCTAAAAGTTCAAGTTTGGTTGGGCCGTAAGAACGTTGCCATTTACTTAACGATTTTGAACCAAAACTAACGACACGATGAACAGGTGCTGATGAATCTTCAGATTTATGCAATTGATACAACATGTATCCAAGACCACGGGATGATGTGTCCACAGCCAAGATGAAAGGTAATTTAAAGTCAGGAAAAGCAAGTACTTCAGAATTTTCAAGCAGATGCTTTAGTTTGTCAAGAGAAGTTTGCTGTTCATTAGTCCACTCGTACCGAATGTTCGTTTTTGTAAGTCTCGTGAGTGGTTCAACAACAGAGCTGTATTGCGATATAAATTTCCGGAACCAATTAAATAAGCCGAGTATTCTACGGAGTTCTTTTAAATTTCGCGGTGAAGGCAACTCTTTTATTGCGGTCACTCGGTCAGGAGGTTGGGCGATGCCGTCCTTTGTTAGAAGATGTCCAAGGAATATGCACGACTCTAGGGCAAATGAGCACTTCTTGGGTTCAAGTTTCAATCCTGTCTGTTCAAGCCTATTAAATACAGTTTTGATATCCTCTGTATGCTGCGCAAATGAGTCGGGGGCGATGAGAATATCATCAAGGTAACAAAAGCAAGATTTAAATGTGAGACCATTGAGCACATTGTTCACGAGTAATTGAAATGTCCCTGGTGATGAGCTAAGGCCCATTGGTAATCTTAAAAATTTAAATGTTCCATAATAAGTATTGAAAGCTGTATGACGTGCACTTTCACTAGCTATTTTCATTTGAAAAAATCCTGAACTTAGATCTATTGATGTTAAATATCTCGGGCTATGTCCGGAAAATGACTCTATTAATTCTTGAAGGTTAGAAATTTCATACTGAAAATGGCATGCCTGAGAGTTGAGGTATCGAAAATCAACACAGAAACGGAACTGAGAAAGACTGACTCTTTGGTTATAGGATGCATGGATGTATTGGTACGATTCCTCTTTCGAACGAGTACAATTGGGCTAGAAATTAATACCTCCTCCGATTCACTTACATGTGTAATTATACCTTGTTGCAATAGTTCATCCAAATGATGACGGAGAATATCACGCTTGTCTGGCGATAACCAGTATGGGCGTTGCTACTTGGGTTTAGCATCGGGTTTAAGCACAATTTGTGTTGAACCATATCTGTAGATCCGAAGGAAGGATTCTCTTTAGTTACAAATAACTGTTTGTGTTTATATAAACAAGATGATAGTGTTTGTTTTTGTTCATTAGTCAAATGATTAGGTATGTCAAAGTAACTCTGAAATGGATCCGAGAGCAAGGAGTGTTTGTCTCGGTTTTAGGGTATACAGTATTCAAATTATTTTGAGTCATTTAAAATGTATCCAAAGTCACTTAGATTGATATGCATGGAACTTGATAGTTGTGAAACTTGGTTGTATCATGGTAGGGTTCAACTAGTTGATTTTGAGATTTTCTTAATGTTTGTAATATTTAGTAATTTGTATATACATGTATAACTATGCTAATATTGAGATCACTAGATTCGGCTTCCCTCGACCAGTTATTGCATTGCTGCAAATTTTTGGGCGGGGGATGTTATGTATATGGGTATACTGGTCGAGTGGAGTCCGGATCTGTGATCACCGTATACGTTTTCCGTTTTGTACTTGTAGTTGTGACGTTTATGTTTAACATGTACGAAGATTGAAACTGTTGAAATCACCTCGTCTTGTTGGAATTTATTTAACCTCTCAGCAAGCGAATATTACAGAGTTCTTTCTGTTTTTCACCCACATGTACATGTCATAGTTGAGGTACATCTGTTTGTTTACAAAATATATGCTGTATTTTTTGTCCCTCGATCAGAGGTAAATCAATGTTAAATAAAATACCAATGTTATAAGTCTGTCATCCATTTCTCACTTTGCTATGCCTGAAAGTAACTCTCCAAAATTAAAAAGTAAGTATTTCATAGCAATCATAGCTATCCTAGCTTCCTGAAAATGTCATTTGCTACATTTAAGATAACCATTGTAATAAAGAATGTTTTGGTCTTGAATTTTTAATGTTTGCTGTATATCATTTTTGTAGTTTTATCTAAGTTAACAGTAAGTTTCCATCCACAAGAGTAATTTTGCAGTTTTGTATAAAACAATTATGTATACCATACCTGCTTCTGATTTGAGAGTAAATTATCAGGAAACAGGTTAAAGTATTCATTTCCTAAACCTATAATTGTTATGAATACATAATAGACAAGACTTAGATAAACAACAGCTACGTTGCCTGCTGTGTATGTGTGTGTGTTTAGGGGTTGGCGAGTTATGAGAACATACAAACGATGGTTTTGTCCACATTTAAAGTGTACGTGCAGTCATAATGGAAACTTGCAGCGTTTTCCTCTAGACATCTGTTTCGGACACCAGTTCTCGAAATGAAGAGTACAAAAATGCAATCTGAGACATGTCTCCGATAAAAATGATATTTATAAGAGATTACGTTATAATGTAAAGACTGAATAAATATAATAATTGTAATATAAAGAAACGATATGTCACACACACACACTCATCACGTTAGCAAGGACATGTAATACAATCGTAATACAAGTACAAAATGGATTTATCATGGGAGATTTCACAACACTTCCAAAGTTCAATGTGCAAGATCTAATATATATCAGTTATGTGATCCACATTTGGTGAAATAGATAGGTGTGTATGTTATATCGATTACATAACGAAATAATAAGATATAGATATACGTAAAAATATGAAATATGTGCTATTCTAACAGATCTACATAAGATATGATAGTACGTACCTCGTTACCTGAAATGTTCTGGGAAATGAAAACGAAAGTAAAAACAACCTTAGACGACCTATAGTCTAATCACAAATAAGTTTCATTAAATAATTCTTACTGGTTACCCGTACACACACTATTGAACATAGTTTATATATATTTGTTTGAAAATACTTACTTTCGAATCAATGATATGGAGGTTTCTACACAAGTTGCTGTACATCAAAGTCTGAGCATTCTAAATTTAGACTAAGGAATTCCAAAAGAAATAACCCCCCCCCCCACGCCAATATGATGAATCATCATTTTCTGTGTAAAGTTGATATATATTTATATCTATTAAACATCTTTGTAATCAAAAATGGGACATTATAGAAGTTATATTTAAAAGCTACAAGACCATTTCAAAAAATCACTCAGGAAATCCTGTACAACCTGTGTATGATTGTGTAAGAGTCCCGGGTAACATTAAATGTTTAAAGAGAGGCAACTCTGAGTACGTGCTTGCAGTGAAGACTTTTGATAGCTCCTATGTAGATATACATATACACAAAGGCAAACCGAAACAGGCCGCCGATAAATAAAACATCTATAGGAGAAAATATAATTAATATAACAAAAGTAGTATGGAACGGGAAAAAACCGAAAAACAGGAACACAAGAACTAAAGACATTAAAAAAAAACCTATTGCCAAATTAAAAGTCAACATAAGCGTAAATTAGCAAAGTGAAAGGAACTTATACAAATATAAAGTATATACACCGCAGACACATGAACATGATACTTCACTCGGTTACATTATCTTGACACCGAGCCAACCAGTCCCTCTCCTACCCAGTAATGCTGAGCGCTTAGCAGGAATTGAGACGATTGCCTAATTTTAACGTCTTAGGTTTTAATGCGACCGTGATTCGAACCCATGACCTCGGATTCTAGCGCCAATCTACCAGCACGGAGCAAACGCCCTAAACACTTAGCCAACGCGCTGGTAACATGACCGTAAAATAGCAAAGTAAAAGGGAATATACAAATATAAGATTAAAGTGACGGCAATCAAACTAAATAAGCGCAAGGACCTCGCCCGTTGTCAAAGCCACCTACAACGAAATCTCAGGAGAGACTAAATTTAGAAACGAAAATAACTAGATCAACAGAAGCTAGGTAGACAAAAGGGGTAGGGTAAGAACGTGTGATATTATGAACAAAATTCTATTCCAACCATACAACAAAAGTGGTCTTGTCCACAATTTTCGTGGATGAGCAGCCAAAACAGGAACTTGCAATGCATAACCCTTTACAGCTTTTTAAGACAAATAAGAGCTCTTCAACAGGGATGACGTTATTACACATATTTTTATATGATCAAAAGACAAACGTGAAAAGTCACATCAAATAGTCAATACTTGGATGTATTAGCAAACAAAAAAACGAGCAGCAAATATATATGATTTTTAAATGTTACATCATCAAACCAATCAAATGAGTGAGAGGACCTCGTCTATTACTTAAATCCTGGCGTGTACCTAGCGATACGTTTGTACGCTGCAGCGTCTACATGTTTTTTCCGAGAAAAAAAATGAAATGTTTTGTCTTCGATTTTAAAAGTACTACAAACACAATGTTTCACTCGAAAGTGAACACAACTTCGGTTAATACATTTTTTTTTAAATTAGATAACATTGAAGGAAATATTTGATAAGTAGTTCATAAAAATAGTGTGCTTCGGACATAAGAAGTCATTTTAAAACGTATCAAATAATCCATTGTAAAGTCATCAGAATGCACCAGATGCAATGTTTGTTAAATAAAACGTCCAAGAGACACTGTACACGAAACCCCAGTTTTTGGATCAGCTTGCGCTACGCGCTCGCTTTTAGTTCCGCATTCATTTGTTTTGACTACGCCACTGAAATGCATCCTTCAAATTCACAGCCTTCAGTGGGCTGTTAAAGAAAATGAATACACAATAGACTAGAACCAGACCAAGTAGGTTATGTAGCCAAAACATGGGCGGGTTGGGTAGGAGAGCTGATGTTAAGGGCAATACCTGAACAATATCATTGTCCACAATTCAGGTTTATTTGTTTTCATGGGATTGAACATGCCTTTCGACAAATATTTGGTCATAGTGAGACGGTGTTTGCTTGAGGAAGTGAACGATGATGGCGATTGTATAGCGCTGTCTCACTGAAATATGCCGCAAACACATTTACACTGTATTTCACTCGGCCACATTATCCTAACACAGAACCAAACGGTTTTAAAAAGAAAAGTCTTACGATAGTCATGAAAACTGAAATATATGCCAGTGACCTTAATTTTGTACGAATGTGCAGTACTTCTGGCTTTTCAACCACTTATAAGTTACCATGGCTCTAGGACTTACACTTCCTTGGATAAGTTACCATGGCTGTAGGACTTACACTTCATTGGATATGGCGTTAAATGCGAAGTATAAACAGCAAGCTATGAACCACTACTGGAGTCAAAATCTCGGTTAGGAATGTCACTGAGACGTATTTTTAATGTTGTGTACTTAAGAAATGTTATTCTGTTGGATGCTATTCATGCGTTATGAATAACAATGGACTGTCGCAAATTGTATGGCGGCGAAGTCCGTGGCTACACAGTGAGTGTATTTTACATTTGTGATATTTAAAAACATCATTGTTAAGCAGTTAAAACGTCGAGTAATTGTCTGTAACTTACCGTAATAGTTCTACGAAACAGTCGGGTTAAATGTCTAGAACTTGTATGTTTCTTTGAAAATTGTCTTGATTTTGTCAATTGAACATTAGATCAAATGTACGAATTCTTGCACTCAGCATGTATTTGTGGGCACCTATTCGTCTCATATTATCAGGAGGTCCAACTGCGAACCAAGAGCGTTTGTTCTGAAGCATGTACATATGGAATTGCAAAGATTCTCATTGGTTAAAATCGTAATGGAAGTACATGTGACACATGTCATTCTTTCAACATCAATGTGTGGTGGATAAGGATAGGCAGTTGGCAACATGATTGTTGTCAACATATTAAACGGGGAGCTTCCAGATTTGGTTGTCCTCCCTCCTATCCCCTTGGACTACCGAAATATTAAATAGGACATGTTAACGGGCAATATATAATATTGATTAAATTCTGAGATAATGATGTAATTGTGACTTTGTCCTAAGTCCGCATGGATTACTAGTCTTGATGATTGTTGTCATGTCAATTTGTTTTCTTACGTTCTGATGCTTAATGGTATGATGCGGCTATTGTTTGTTTGTTAATGTCTCTCCTTCTGTTGATTCCACTTATCCTGTTGTTGTAGTGGTAAAGTGTATTCCCGTTTTGGTACGTTTGACTTCTCTGTGTTTGGTGTTGTCTTGCATTTCGTTCTCTCGAGCTGAGTTTTAATACACAATACTGAACATGAACTGAGTGCGAGTAGACATTAGACTCTAAAGAGATGTGTACATCGTGCATGTATCGTGCGTGCAATGTGCGGTTGATTGGACAAGAAACACGTACACATGTACACTTGTGTTCTATTCAGCAAAATAACATCTATAAAATAACACTGTATAATTAAACATATTCTATTTATTCTTATACTTATTGACCTTAGGTAGTACATTGCATACACAAAACAAAACATGAAGTAAATTGCACATATAATTAAAAATAAATGCATGAACAATTTGGAAGAAACATTATTGAGAGGGAACAGAAACTGCAAAACAGAAACATAACAATGAACATTCTTTATTCAAACAGAATTTAAATTGTTCTAAATCACATCTGCAATGCGGTTCTTCGTAGAAGGAACATGATGATGTATTGCGCGGACAGGAAAAGAAAACGAGAGTCGTCATGGTACAGACGCATTTGTGATCGAATCGTTTTCAGTCCAAGTTCCTCGGTGTTCTTATCATGTTTGATAGGAGATTGTAGGAGTAACACATGGTGTCTATCAAGTGCAGACTCCTTAGATGTCGGCCATTTATACTTAACTACATACGTTCGATTTGATCAATCTGTGAATGTCATATTTGTCAGGAGTATTGTTCAGGTTCAGGTGTCACTTATATGTCCATTCTGTTCCCAGTTACAGTCTATAAATGAGGAAAATCAAGCAGCTCTTCCCATTTAGGCTTCCTAATGTATGTTTGCTTTGGTCATGTCAACACTTCATTCGTTCTGTCCGCAATTCTCCAACAGCTTTTAAATATCTAAATTGCATAGACAATCATATAGTAAATGCATGGCATAACAGGTCATTTGAAAGAGCTTCAAAGAACTGATGATGAGAAATGGCATGCCTTGGGGTTTCATACAGCGTCCATGGTAAGCTCTCTATGACATTCAGACAGACATACTTAAACACAGAGGGATCCTAGGGGTCAACGGGCGACTAAACATACTAAACATATTAGAGATTATATCAAATCATTATATGCAATTAACAATTTTTATTTCAAAAGCATTTGGCAAAGTCTTTGTTAATGTCTTAATAAGGTAACAAAATTGATCAAAGAACGAACACACTGAAGAAAATAAAATTTGAAACATCTGGCAAACAAAGATTTTATTCAGAAACATCTAGACATCATGCGTAACCTATTACAGGTATTTTCAAGTCTCCGTCGGCCTTAATGTAGGAGAAATTCTCTGATGAGCTGAAAATGGGCCAATACGAAGAGCTACTTCAAATATTTAACAATGGTATTAGCTTCTGACAAACACAAATCCTGGAAACTGCCCCGTGTACTTAGTGGTCCCATTTAAACCCTCAATGTCAGTAAAAAAGTTCCATGGTAACGCCGTCTGATATCAGTTGAGTACTAGCGTCATTTCCATAAAAACTGATTGGCCCTTTCATAACCATACATAAAGTGTACTTTTTCTCTTTTTGGACAGGTACGGGCGGTTTAACCGCGACATGGTATACCTTAGTATAGCCATCTGTTTCTGCCACCACTTTGCTACGATGAAGAACTGTTTCAGAATCATCTATAATTTTCATGTCAATTTCGTATCGACCTGGATTTTGACTGCTGCCATAGATGAATACTTCATGAAGCTTAAGAGGTTCAGAAACGGTGAAGACAATTCTATCAGCATTTCCTCTGAAATACCCTTTTCCAGAAAGATGTTTCTTGAATCTATTGAAAACGACTGATCTGAGGTGGGGAATTTCATGTGAAACTGCTGTGTTCCTAAGAAAAAAACTCATTATTTCCACACATTCGTGATCGGTTAAAATCTTCATACGAGAGACTTCTTCAAAGCTTTCCGGCCTCATGTGTGCAAAATTAATGTTATCCAATACAGCCCTATTAAGTTCACGCCTTAAATTTTCGGGTGTCTGGGGTATATTTCTCCGGTCACATGCCTTCTTGGCCCATTCCACAACATAATCAAATATGATTTCTTCCGACAAGTTAAGCTTGTGTTCATGCAAAAGTTCTACCATTCCTGCGTGGGACAGTCGAAGAAATCCATCTGATTTTAGAACATTTTCCGTATCATAGCTTATATATTTGAAGCATTCCATTTTTAGGCTTTGATTCTTGTCTTCTAGTGCCGACTGCAACACATCACAAACGTTTTCTACGGACATACATTCCTGTTGACATTTTGTAATTAAACCTTGGATACCAAATTTTTCAGCAGCTTTGAGTAAGTGCAATGCATCTTTGGGTTCAACCTCGACGTTGTCACAATAGATGTAGCTGTGAAATAAAAGGAGAACTCGTAAGAGAAACAATTAAATGTCTTCTGTCCATCAAAGATATTTTTTGGTCTGGAATGCAGACGTAGTAAAGAATGCGAACATTAATTTGAGCTCTAAAATAACTACGTAAACAATGGGAGACAAATATCGGTCATCTTCCCCAAAGCTTAATCCAGGTGTCGCTGCGTTCACATTGGTCCTTGTCGTAGACTACAAAGATAATATGCACTCTTCAATCAATGTCAGGAACTTTCAATAATTTTGATATTGAAAGTCCTTGATCACGCGTTATTTCAATTACTGGTCGTTTACATGTCAAATTGATGTAATAAAAAACTTCATTATATAAAAACAAATATGAAGAAAACAAAAGACAAAAAGTTGAACATATTAGATGTGTATAGATTCGAATCAAAAACCGAAGAGTTTAATTAGTTATAAATTATCATTGTGATGTCAGTATTGCAAGATACGTCGTATTTAATATTTATCACACACATTTGTATGACACATTTATTTTCAGATAAAACAGATCTGAGATTATTCAAAATAATAGTTGATATATTAAAGATTTTAATCATATCAGTTATATCAACGTGAATATAAAAAAATACAGGGAAGAAAGTGCTTTATGATAACAATGTATATCAACTCCAAAATTAATAAAATCAAAAACCAACTACACCTCCGCATGTCAAACAGGACCATCACCTAGATGGCAGTCTGAAAGGAATAGAGATTTGTTTTTGTCTCCCCTTATAATCCCATATGCATATTTGCTGGTTTTTACGGCCCGGATAAAATGTTTCTGAAAAGTTGTACTTATTTGACATTTGACTTTGAGGTCAATGTCATATAGTGCCTACTTACAGTGCCCTGTACATCTTCTGTTGATATACTGCAAGTTTCTTCAAGATACCTTTAACCGTTTAAAAGTTACGGCCCAGACAAGATGTTACTGAAAATGTTGCACTTATTTGACCTTTGACTAGAGAGGTCAAGGTCACAGTGCCCTAATTACAGTCACCTGCATACCTTCTGTGGGTGACGAAGGTATACTGCAAGATATCTTTAACCGTTTAAAAGAAACAACCCAAACAAGAAATTTCTAAATAATTTTTTTTTTTAATTTTTGACCTTGAGGTCAAGGGCATAGTGCCCAGCACATCTTCTGTGGGTGATGAAGGTATAATGCAAGTAACATCAATATATCTTTTACCGTTTAAAAGTTACGCCCGGACAGGAAAATAAGTCAAGAAGAAGAAGAAGAAGAAGAAGAAGAAGAACGAGAAGAAGAAAAACCAGGGGTAAAACCATATGTTTCCCTTCATTCAAAGGGGAGACATAATAAATAAATTACCAACAAAAATGTGTTTCTTCTTCAAAGCTAGTATTATACTGAATGATTAAGATGAATATTATGCTGGGTCAAAGTTTGTATTAAATATAACCAATAATTTATGTTCTCTGTTTTCTGTCAACAGCTAACTTTAGAATATTTGAGGAAAAGAACACATTGAAATCGGTTAAATATTACACAAGTGCCAGTGCATATTGTCACTTACTTGTATTTCATGCACACCTTCGCGATCGACTGTCTTACATGCTGTGTAATTACATAATCCCACTGATATCAATGGACATTTCTAATTTACCTATTATCTGTAATAGTATGTGTGATATTAAATGTAAATCTTATAGTGAGTTAAATCATTTATTCGTCCATTGAACCCATAAAGTAACGAAATAATTGTTAGATGCGAAAATAAAATATATTAGAGTAGTGTACAAAAACTTGTGTTGTGCTCGTGGGATAGGTGCATAAATAACAAGTGCAAGAGTAACATTGTCATCAGATACACTACCATTAAGAACCAATATTTGTTTTTATGGAATTGTACATTTCAGTATATATTTTCATTAGCGCACACACACACACACACACACACACACACACACACACACACACACACAGAGATATATGCATACTTTATTTTATATGCAGATACACAGATATTATTTTGATTAAATTATCAGGACCAAATAGCACAGGGTTTGCGGCAATGTTGTGATTGGATCCAAGAATGCAAGTATTGCATTAGACAACAACGAATTCATGTGCTAAAATAACCTCGCTTGCATTAATTTCTAAAAATATGGTTTGCCCTTTCGGTTGCTATCAAAATTTATCGTAAAATGCACCTGAACACATCCACGCTTCTGTTTCTAATTAAGATTAAATTCAACACCCGGGTAAACGTTCGTGAATAGTCTTCATCGAGCCGATTTTCCAATCGCAATTTGTGTATTCTTAGTTAAAGACAGTATGGTCTACCTTAAAACGGTGAATTTATTAGAAATGCATATACTCAGACCATGGCTACACAGCGAGTGTATTTAATATGTGTGATATACGTTGAAAAACAACATAGTTGAGCAGTAAAAAATGTCGAGAAATCGTCTGTAACTTACCGTAAAAGATCATCGAAACAGTCGGGTGTAATGTCCTGAACTGATATGTCTCCTTGACCATTATCTTGATTTGGTCCATTGAACATTAGATAAAATGTATAACTTCTTGCACTCAGCATGTATTTGTGGGCACCTATTCGTCTCATATTCTCAGGAGGTCCAACTGCGAACCAGACGTCAAAAGCGCGTTTGTTCTGAAGCATGTACCTATGGCATTGCATAGCATCTTCATTGCAAGGCCACTCTGCTTCAAAATCAACATCCATTTGCATTATGTTCAGGGAAGCCTGCAACATGAATAAAAGTAGTAAATTCGAAAAACAAAGACGATATTCTAAAGCTGTAAGTCCGTGGACAATAGCAAACATAAGGAACACGTTGAACACACACAGAAAAAATAACCAATTATACATTTATGAACCTAAAATGGAAACATCACGAACTTCTGTTAAAAAACTAGAAGCGAAACCGGGTGCTCGCGATATGGTAAGCGTTTCCTGCTACACATGTGTCACCCGCTACGATGCTACCGTGTCATTCCGGTGTATGGTAACCCTTTCCACTGTTAAAAAAAGGAGCATGTGTCATCGTAAGAATAAGTCACAGTTATGGTGACTAAAGAGAGACTAAAGGAAAGAACACTTAAAAGGAGAGGAATAAAGGTAGCAACATTATCATTAAAGCAGAGCGATAAAGATAGTGCGACGAGGAGTAAACTCCTCCCCGACCTTCCACCTGTGATGATGATGCTTCTATTAAGAACGATTCCTATCAAGTTTAAGTGCACTTGGTGCAAGGGTTTAAGAGAAGTTGAAAATGTGAAAAGTTAATATATGTGCTATTATTAATTTTGTCCCGCCAAAAGCTTAGCCAATTATTGAACCCAATGTATCGCCTTGAACAAACTGTTTCCCTACAGTTCAAGGTAACTATATAAGCAGCATTAAGCCTTACCGTTTCAAGTTTATTTGCAGAATTGTTTAAATTCATGTCACATTTAAGCCACAACTCGATTAGTAAATACGAAATATCAAAGTGCTATTTTAAGTACATAATTCCGTTGACATGGGCAAATAAAAACCAAAGCTGACGCGCAGAGAAAAATACATCAGCGATACCACCTACTAAAGAAGAAATAACATTATAAAATCATGTAATCAAAAGAGTGTCGAAACAGAATTTTAACGTGAAACTTGAATTAGAATTTTATCATAAGGAGAGGTGGTAAGATACATTTGTAAACAAAACCTATCAACAAATTATGTGATAACCAGTGCCTGTAATATGTCATAAACATATTATCTCAAACATTTATCGTTTTGCGTCAAAATATAAATACTCAATTAGATCTAGATATTTGATACAAAACTTACATTTTCGCCAAACACGAAACCTGCAAATTGACCAAATTTATCCGAGGTTCCATTCAAACCAGTGGTATTCGGGAAAAAATTGATGGTTACATCTTTCGATGTCAGTGGGGTTATGCCTTCTTCACCATAGTAACTGTCAGGTCCTTTAATAATCATGGACACAGTATATGTAACTCCTTTACAAATTGGCACTGGAGCTTGTAATGTGATGGGGTAAATTTTGATTTTGCCATCTGTTTCGACTTTCTCTAGATCGTGCATTTTATAGAGGCTAGTCGATCCATCTTTAACCTGCAAATCAATTTCGTAGTTTCCTGCTTTCTGACAACTGCCAAATATAAGTATTTCCTGAAGGGTTAAATCTCTAGATATGTTGAAATCTATTGTATCAGCATGTCTACGAACGTAACTCTTCCCAGTCAAAGTACATCTAAATCGATTAAAAACAATTCTCCTTTTTCGAGCATGAAATGGTGCAATTGTACGGTTAGAGCTAACGAACATAAAAATGTACAATTTTTCATTTTCTGTTAATATTTCTCGATTGGAAATCTTGTTTGTGAAATAATCTTGATCCATATGTGAAAAGCGAATATTTTTCAAAATACGCCATGTCAATGCTCTCCTGATATCTTTGTCACAATTTGGGTTCAAGTTTTTTCTTGTGCATTCTCTTCCTGCCCACTTCAAGACACACTCAAATATGTCTTTTTCAGGCATATTTATATCATCGAAGCTCAGTATGTCCTCCAAACAATTTCTTGAAATGTTTAGAAACTCTTGTGATTCAAAAACAGTCCAAGCATTACAAAGCAATGTCTGTTTACATATTCCTTTCATATCTGCGTCGTCGCAAACAAGAGCATTCTCATATATTTGCCAGAATTGTTCAGTATCAAGAACAGTTTTCATGTAAATTCTGCATTTTCCAACTAAACCTTGGATGTTGTACTTTTCTGCAGCTTTCTGTAAATTGCAAGCATTCTCAATTGGAGGGTTGAAATGTGTTTCATCACAGTAAATGTAACTGCAAGTATAATAATGAAGGTAAGCAATGCAATATATTATACCGATATTGATGATTATGATTATTATATCTACCGATACCTTTTCGAAACACACAACAATTAAACTAATTACTGTCTAATTGTCATGACAGAATATGAAAGTATGTTAAAAAAATGTGTATACGATTTATATGATACTTTTCTGTACTCGATTTACTCTGTCGACTATCACGCAGAATTTATCCAAAAGGTACTCAGTTCCAAGAAAAAGCATTTGGCAAAGTCTCTTAATTTCACTTTTCCCTACGTTTTGTCACTGAAGAATAAACATTTTGGTGATTACTAGGCCATTATATATACTCTGGAACTTGAAATAAAAGACACCACTCACACTTTGCTGTCTCGTACTTAGACCTCCTACTAAAATTCGACACGAATGGTAACTTTTCTACTAAATTTTATGACAAACGTGACGACTTCATTTTTCCCATTATCAACTTCCCTTTATTAGAAAGCAACATACCCAAGTCACCTGCTTATGGA
>JAUMGZ010178881.1:0-14203 GCA_032359645.1 Pododesmus macrochisma | reverse complement strand
ATACTGATGTCAAAAGGGAAAATTGTGTGTGAAAAATAGGGAGACTCCCTCCTAAATAGGGAGCGTTGGCAACTATGCTTTGGTTTAAAGTAACTTGAGGGCATGGTGAAACAGCTTTTTTCAAGTCATAACCCTACGGTCAAAAGTTTTCAAGTGCCAAAAATTTACATATAGGCCCATTTAATCCAGATGGACGTTAAGGCCCAATGGGCCTCTTGTTTGGGTTATTTAATGAAGAATTCAGGGGTAAATGAGATTTATTTTTAACATTTCATAAAAACTACACAGACATCAATTGGCCCTACTTTTAAAACATTAATAAAAGTTTAGAAAAATTAAGTTTTCACAAAATTAGTAGGCAGGAAAATAACCAAAGTATGTACATTAATTTGGTTTTGCCTCATCGCATATGTTTTCTTTTAACAGTGCATTTGTACTTGGATAAGAAATCTTGTTGATAAATGATTATTGATTTTATATTTTGGTATCTGACGACACAACAAATGATGGTTTACCTGTGGTTTTCCGTGAAATAGGTTGTATATAAATACATGCATTTAAGTCGCAGGCCACACATTTGAAGACAAATTGTATTGTGATATGCACATACATGGATCAATTAGTGTATGGAATAACTGGCATTTAAAATCCCTTCCAAGTTTAAGTGAGGTACGTGTTTATTTATCATAAAACAGTTAAAGGTGTACAACAAACTTAAATTCACACCATACGGAGCTAGTACATTATCAAGGTTAAATGGACATATTGTAGTCACCTGAAGTTTAAAACGAAAGTATAGAAAGGTATTTTAATCTTACACATTGTGTTTAGTTTGAAATATAATACACAAGGTCCAGTGACCAGAATTTTGTATGTAAACATTGGTTTTGAGGAGACAGGTTATATTGTCCTTCGAGCGGCTTAAGTTAAGATATTGCGTGTCGTTATTATCCAGGTGTAACATTATAGTACAGGTAAGAATGTATACTTGACATACATATAAAAGAATTTGTAAAACAGGATTTATTATATGGCCATACCTTATCATAGGGATGAGTTAAGGTATTTTATTTAATGTTTATAGCTGTTGGATTCATACAACAACAGCAAGATGACGTACCAGTACTATTATTATGAACAGTGAGTATTTTGATGGCAGATGAGTGAAATTTGTACTTTTTAAAGCAGTTTGATTCATGTGACAACTTCAAAATGACATATAAGTACTACTATTACGAATAGTAAGTGCAGATAAGTGAATTTTGTCACTTTTTAAATTAATTTGATTTATACAACAACAGCAAAATGACATACCAGTACTACTAATACCAACAGTGGGTATTTCGACGGCAGATGAATGAATTTAGACACTTTATGTGTGGTTGTATGTCAGTTATGTAGACAGGTGATTGATAAGGTGATGTGTAAGATGTAAACAATGTTGTAGTATGTGTAATATGTCATTCACGATAATAGGTGACACAGAATGCATACAGGTAAATATAGAAGATATGATAGAAAATAGTGGACGACTGTGTGAACATACACAGAATCATAACAGTTATAGTGTGTGTGTGTGTTAAGGCTTATTGTCCGATCAACAGCTAAGGTCATTTACGAACGTGCCAGTTACACTGGTGGAGGAAACCGGAGCACCCGGAGTAAACCACGACCTACGGCAAGTCCTGGAAACTTTCTCACACTAGGCCGCCCCGGACGGGAATCAAACTAGGAGGTGATAGGCTCTTATGATTACAAGTCGGTGACTCTAACCACTAGGCCACCGCAGCCCCTATAACAGTTGTAGTTATAGTTGACTGTTTTGGGAGATGTATAGCCACCGCAGCCCCTATAACAGTTGTAGTTATAGTTGACTGTTTTGGGAGATGTATAGTTTGGGGATGGCTATATAAGTTTGGGGATGGGTACATCAATACACAGGTGTAGTATGTAAGCGGGGTTGAGCCCTCTGTGACAGTGTGGGGAGGGGTAGTATAAATACAGGGGTGTAGTATTTAAGAAGGGTTGATCCCTTTGTGACAGTTTGGGGACAGGTATAAACATTACGGGTGTAGTATTTTAGAGGGGTTGAACCCTTTGTGACAGTTTGGGGAGGGGGGGGGGGTATAAATACACGGGTGTAGTATCTAAGAGGGGTTGAACTCTCTGTAACAGTTTGAGGAGGAGTATAAATACACAGGTGTAGTATTTAAGAGGGGTTGAACCCTTTGTGACAGTTTGGGGAGGGGGGTATAAATACAAGGGGGTAATATTTTAGAGGGGTTAAACCCTCTGTGACAGTTTGGGGAGGGGTATAAACACATAGGTGTAGTATTTAAGAGGAGTTGAACTCTGTCTGACAGTTTGGGGAGGGGTATAAATACACAGGTGTAGTATTTAAGTCTAAAGAGGGGTTGAACTCTTTGTGACAGTTTGGGGAGGGGTATAAACACACAGGTGTAGTATTTAAGAGAGGTTGGACCCTCTGTGACAGTTTTGGGAGGGGTATAAATAAACAGGTGTAGTATTTAAGAGGGGTTAAACCATCTGTGACAGTTTAAAGGTGGGGGGGGGGGGGGTAGTGTTATAAATACAGGGGTGTAGTATTTAAGAGGGGTTGAATCCTCTGTGACAGTTTGGAGAGAGAGAGAGAGCTACTTCCATTTCTTTTGTAAAGAAGCATTAAGACTTATAAGTTTAATTTTGAAATTTTATGTTGCCTTTTTTCCAGAATTTATGAGTCTTTCTCGTTAGTTTTGCTCTTTGAAATTTTGGTGAAAACTTATGATAATATCTTGTATGCAATATTAAAAAGCATTTAGGCGGGGCATGATTATGATAGGATTAATGTTTAGAATTAACTCTAATAATGTTGCATGCATGGTTAAGCATAATTTTGGGGAAATGTTCATTGTGATATATTATGAGCCACATGAAGTGCTTATCATCAATTTAACTCTCAATTTAAACCCCTCCCTTGAAAACATGTACTCCTTTAAAATATATTACACTGTTTTTGATCCATTAATTTGAAATGGAATTTTCTACTCGAGACAGCTTTTTTTCTCAATAATTTTGACCTAGATTTCTATTCCTTATCTCTGTATATCATGTATATGTCAGTCTGCTTTTATACAAATAAATATTTTTCCAGCGTAAAAATAAGTTAGATATGTCAGTAGATCAATTTTTCAGAGGCACTTTCAGTCCAGAGTTTATCTGTTTGATATCAGTTGAGCTGCAAGTAAGGTACATCATAGAAAGTGCTTACATCGAGTTTGATGGATTAATTGTTTTTAACATTCAGTAGTACATTTGTGTCAACTCAGCCTTGTGATAAAGTACTATTTTATTTTTGTTGTACAATTTGATTGATTGTAGTGATAAACTTCTGTTTTATTTAGAATTCTTCAGATGTAGTTGTTTTTCATTATACATCTGATACATATATACCAGTACAACATATGTTACTCAGGAAAGAGGAAACCTCATATTTATACTCTATGTGTTTTTCACAGACACAATCTGAAATGTACAAGTTTATATTCGTCAGCTGTTAAAAATTTTATTTTTTTGAAAAAAATTGAAAGAAGAATATTTTATTAATCATTCATCTTGTATGGATTGAATTCTAAATTTCTTTTAAGTCGTATTGCATCTTTTCTCAACAAGAAAAATGTGATTCTGAATTACTGTCTACAAAGTGGAAGTCATTACAAAGCCTTATCATTGTGAACTTTTAAAAATGTGTACTGATAAAGTCTAAAGATAACCCCTGGTTACATACTCTTTGTGTTTGAAATCTGTTCATAAAGGCATGTCTTGGTCAGAAAAGATTAATTTACTTTTATTCAAATTCAAAGGCCATCCATTTAAGACAATATGTCTTATGAGGTCAAGTTTTAAGTTTGATTACCAGGTGTAAATAAAAGTTTGACAACCTTACACAGATTGGTCTACCATGAAGCATTAGGAATCAAGGCTATGATTGTTAATCTCTTTGTATAATCACTTAAATTTGCCTTGATAATGTCATTTTCTTACATCATTCATTTAATACAGATATCATCTGACGCCTTGTGTTCTTTGATGTGCCATGAAAAAATGGCATTTTTGTTGATAGACAGTTTTCTCCCTTTGATTTATAGTTAGAGGAGAGAATTTTAACAAAGGGAGAGCACCAGTCATTTTTGTTGAAACCACTCTTACATCAGTCCAGTTCCACCTCAACATACCAATTTATTTACTCTACCACTAGCCCTGACCTTTTCCATTGGTCATAACCTTAATCTCAATCTTACTTTATTTTATTAGTACATGTAACGGTATGTGCACGTTACACAGGAAGTAACTGTAAGAACAAATAACAGGAAGTTAACTCTCCGAACGCTTATTGACATGCAAATATTTACGTATACATAGAAATATTTTGCCACATAGAAATATTTTGTCCTTCCTGCACACACTTAACTTTAAATGCATGCATACAAGTTTTTAAACATTGACAAGGTTAATAAAGCAATACATAGTTGTTAAGTTGATGTCCATGATGAAAAAATATGTTGGGAAATTCTAGTTTGGAACTCTCCTGTCATCAAACAAAATAATTGCAAGTAGACTTTTCTGTTAAAGTAATTTAGAACAATTTAGCAAATATCAGATATTAATGCAAAGACTGAGTATATTAGTTCTCAAAGAAATATTTTGATTTTGAATAAATTGATTAGCTCACACAGCCTCCCTACAAGTATGGTAAGCCTCTATATGGAGGAGCTCTTACATGTATGTCAATCAAGATACTAAGTGCATGCTTTCTGTTAAAACATAAATTATAATAAATTTTGTCAGATATATAATGGTCAGAAACAAAGGTCAAAGATAAATTGCCTGAACGTTTTCAATAATTGAGCCTCAGGTGACTCCTGTATACGTATATTTTAAATCAGTAATTACTTCAATTAAACTTATGGTTAGAACCGTCCTGTCGTTTGCTATTAAAAATGATAATACAAATCATTTGAGATGTGAAGTTAAAGACAGAGCAGCTCCAGATAGATTTTGATTCCAAGAGTTACATGGGACTCCAATGATGTAGGGCCAAGTGTGGTTAAATCAGGGAATAGTACAATGTGTCTCTGTCAGTCTGGTTGGAACTCATAAACAATAAATGAGTTCTAGTCAGATTTATAAAACTGCTAGCTAGAGCTCAGAAATGGTTGATCAATCAACAATCCAGTCAACTCCTAAATTTTGATATTTATAAGCACCATTTCTGAACATTACTGTAGTTAAGAACCAGTTCCTTAGATAATAAGGACGCGTCTGGTTGTAAATTAGATTATATTTTATAGGTCACATACTTTGATATCAAAATTAGAGGTTCTAGTTTCCATTTTGGTGGTTCATATTTTCATTAAGGAAATATATCAAGACACTAATTGTTGCATCAGTAAGGAAAGGTCAATCGTTTTAAACTTTATTGAAGGACGTCTAAAACAATGAAAGTTGTCCATTTATTAAATCTGTTGAACTCATGATGCAAACTCACGATTTAAAAGTAAGCTAAATAGTATTTGGTTGCTGCTACATGTTTTTAATTTTAACACTCAAAAAGGCTCATTTACGTTTTTAAAGTGCGCATTTTATTGGATTTTATCCAAAAGAAGTCGCAATATGAAATTTGTATGGTAGTTCTAATTAAGTCTGAATCGAGTTTGTACTGAGTGGATTCGTTATTAACCTGAATATTAAGCAGGGAAATGGAATATAGAAACTTTGGATTTAATTTGATTAAATTCAAAATTTAAGATAATTCAAAATTCTTTGTTTCAAATATGAAATTAGTTTGTTCTATGAATTTGTTACCAGTAGGTAATAATTTCTCAACCTGATCAGTGTCAAATGGGATTTAGAACTTGCAATATCTTTAAGTACAGACCTCATTATTTCCACATCCTTAAGATCTACATGTTCAGTTATATGTGTATGTATTGTGTATTAATTCTCTGTGTTTTTATGGTAAGTAAACATAATAAACACACATTAACACATGTATATTCCACATAAATGTGTGGTAGGTATACCAGGAGTGGTTGAGTCTGACACATTTTTCCTGTTACACTTAGATCAACTTCATGTGTCGATGGAGTCCACTGCCTGCTTCAGCACAGCGTTTGTATTTATACAGTAGGAGTGCTAACTTGGGTGCCAAGCATGGGAAAAGACGAAGAGTATGTTAGAATTATACAGTGGTTTTTTATCTGCAACTTTCATTTCTTTGTATGATCTAATACTGCTATCGTTGAATGCTTGATTGTGTAGCTTCTGGTTTATAAAATGCAGGATTCAGTTAATACAATCTCCTTATGGTGAGTTTCTTTCTCTCTGAGTGACTTGACCTTTGGTTATCACAACTTGCTTCCTGCATGTCTGTATGTAATACATGTACTTACTATACAGTTTATAGTAGTTATATCTTTACTGTTTTAAGCTACTGTTTATCTGTGCTGTGTCACTTATTTACAGCAATTTAGAAATATAGGATAAAATTCTCTCTTTCAAAAGAACTAATCTCAAATTTATATTTCTTTGTAAAATATATAAAAGTCATTTTGTTCACCAAATTTCATCTGACTTTGCCATATCATCTCAGGTGACCAGAATGTTTACTTTGAAAAAACTTAAGTTTTCAAAGCAGGCCTTGTGTCTGAACAATGATGTACTAGCTAAATATATTTGACCTTCAATGAGTTAACCCTTGTTATTAGATTTGGGTAAGGAGTCCACCAGTGCAGTGGCCCAGTCACGTTAGGGCACTCGCTTTGTGCTACAATCCGTGGTAGTGGGATAAAATCCCTGTCGGGTCACTGATAACCTAAGACTTTAAAATTAGGCAATCTTCTTGCTCCCTTCTAAGTTCCCAGCATTATTGGGTAGGAGGAGGACTGGTTGGCTCGGTGTCAGAAAAATGTGACCGAGTGAAGTATCATGTCAATGTGTCTGTGGCGTGATATTTCAGTGAGACAGCACTATAAAGTTGATTGCCATAAGTGTGCACTGTCACAAGCAGACACTGTCTCGATATGACCTATACATGAGTTAAAGGGACACTAAACCCCAATAAACAAACAAACAAACAGTTTAGGAGTCTATTGCTCTACCCAAGGGGTTTACATGTACAGCTAATTAAATAAAGTTTATTTGCCCGTTCTCTTAATACTCTCTGTCTTTCTGGTTCTACTGTTTTTTTCTTGTTACACTAGTTATATAATGGACATATAAAATGAGTTAATGTAGCATTTGAACCAAATACAAACAAATCAACAATGCCTTATTAGTGGTTGTGAGCCTTCTGTCACATTATATAGACGTTTCATTTGTAGTTATTTGAAATGATATGTTGCAAATTCATTATGTAATATTGTATAATGATCTAATTTTTTTTAAATGGGTTAGAATGTACATTTATAAACCATATTTGAACAAACAAACAAACCAACTAAAAAAAGAAACAGACGGTATAATGGTCAATAAAAAGTGGGTTCACGTTATGAATGTTAAGGTACAGACAATCTTCCAAATATTTTGGGATATTACAAAATCATTGCGACATGTACTCAGTTAATAATTATAGTGACACCCAGTACTGTATAAGCAATGTCAACCCTTTATACATGTCATATAACAATTATCCCTTGTATAGTTATTTTCATTCTACAAAACAATGGAAAGGTCCAATGCAGTGGCAATTCACGTGACTGTTATTTGTTTTTGTGCAATTATGTGGATGTATAGACAAAAATTAATGCTCATCTGATCAATTAATTTCTTACTAAATGGTGAAAACTCCTGTAATAAGACACATACCATGTGCACTAATTATTTCCTTATCGTTAATTCTCTTAGATAATTGCCAAAGTGTATTACTTTCAATATCAAGTCAAATTCTCATATCACGTCTCCCATTTGATATATAAGGTGACCTAGTCTGTGTACTAGACCTAAAACAGCTGTCATTGCATACAAAACACAACATGTACTGTATTATGAATATTACACCAGCTGTGACAGTCAGTACTCTTCACTATATAACACAAAATGTAATCTATGCGCGCTATTATTATGCAGGGACTGTAATATAAATGTAGGTTTTACTTATATGCTTTACTTATGGTAAATACTTCTAATTTAGGAGGCTCCTTACTCCCATCCTATGCAGGAGCATGTGCTGTCAAGGTTATAGTGATTTGGTCACAGTAAGATATGTAGCCTTAGCTTTCCTATCATGATCCACTGTTAAAAAGCTCAAGTGTTTGAATCTGACTGGGACCCAAATTTGAATCTTTATATAGAAAAGGCACTATAAGTAAAACCTGCAATTGGTTGGTGGTTTTATTTGATACCATACTTTTTTTATTTTCCAAATAACATGCAGTTGCAATTTGTCAGTCTGCATCATCATCAGGCCGCTGATCATGACTGACATGGTGGCTTAATGGTAGAGTCTTCAATTTATGAATCTGTTATTGGCGGGGCTGGGGTTGAAACATGGTCGCATCATACCTAAGACATTAAAACTAGGTAACCTTCTCACTCCCTGTTAAGCACTTACTATTTCGGAGTAGGAGGAGGAATGGTTGGCTTGGTGTCAGGATAATGTGACCGAGTGAAGTGTCATGTTAATGTGTCTGTGGCGTGATTATATTCAGTGTGAGAAAACCTTATTTATTAAACCTTACTTTAATAATTAAGTGTAGGATATATAGTATAACATAATTAACATGTATATCTGATTGAAGCACATAAACATTAAACTGCATGCTGGGAGTTTTATTGTCATTATAATTTACATATAAAGTGTATATATATGAATTTCTGACGCTGAATGTTATCATTGACCAGCTGACTGATCAACGGAAGTTGTAGGAAATAACTACTCAAGTTATAAAAGTTGCAAAATTTGAACCATGTCACACCTACTTTAGTGAAATAGATGCATCCATTCATTGTTGAGGATAACAATCATTATTTGTGGAAGGGGTAGTTGAAACTCGGATAAATATCTTGTTATTACCATAAATATGTTATTTAAATGTCTTTATTTCCTTGTGCATACAATTTGAAATACTTTAAGTAAATGTACATAAAATGTATACCTTCATGATGAATCAAGACTGGATTGATTTTTGTTAATTTTCTCGAAAAGGAAAACAAACAAAAAAAAGGTGGGTGTTATTTTTTTTGGTAACAGATTTTAAATTATATTCATAATCCCTGAAGAAATTCTTTGATGCCACCAATAAGAACATCACATGAATGTTGTTTGCTTTAAAATGTTCCAAGAACAGAGGCAATAATTGCTGCACCTTAAGTTGGGTTTCTTAATACTATAATTTTACCTCTCCATCTTTCCTAAAATGGGACATAAATACTCTCTAAAACACAGTATCCTGAAATAACAAAGAAAGGATCACAAATCTGGATTTCCCCTACGAAGGATTACCTAATTACAAATCACTAATTTTTTAAGTAATAACTGATAAATCAATTTCTATTGCAGACCTGTAATGGCTTCCGGACCACCAAACTACAAAATCATTTTGTGTGGAGAGTATGGTGTCGGAAAAAGTTCCATTTTTCGGAGGTTCCTGAATGATTCCTTCACAGAGGAGACTGGGAAAAAGTCCACGATGGGTTTAGACCAGAGTATTCAAGTGTTCAAAGTCCATGGAAATGATGTAAAGGTATGTACAAGATAGACATTATTATGAAGATTATCACAAAGATTGGCATGTCGTGTCAATTGGTCTGGTCTAATATTCAGAGATACAAACAACACTCTATACTGTAAACGTACAAATTTCAGCGGTATTTTAGCGCTTTTCGCGCTGACCTTAAAGCGCTAATTCATGTACAGCGCTTATATTTAACATCTATAGATTTAAAGCTTTAATGTAGGCTTACGTATGCTAGAATGTAGTGCTAAAATATGACTGCACTAATTTAAGTATGTGTACAGTAGTATCACTGCAATAGCTCATTGAGGTTTGACCATTTGCCTCGTGTTCAGAATGTTTAGGGTTTAATTCCTAGCTGTGTCACACCTGAGACTTAAAAAGATTATCTTCTCATTCCCTGCTTAGCATGCAGCATTTCTGGGAAGAAGAAGGACTGGTTGGTGCAGGGTCAGGACAAAATGACCTAGTGAAGTATCATGCCATTGTGTCTGCTGCATAATATTTCAGAGAAACAGCTCTACAAAGTTGTCGTCAGTGTGGCAGTGTGCACTGTCACAAGCAGACACCATATTGATATGCCCTAAACATGTTTTGGAAGGGAACTTAAATCTCAATAAAACAAATAAATAGCACTAATATAATCGGCCTGAGTTCACATGGTCTCATGTTGATTCCAAAATGTTGTAAATGGACACTATATATTTCAATTTACATTAAGTACCACCTTTATAAAAACATAAAACTGTATTTAAACATACAAATATCATTAGTTTTGGAGAACACTTTTGCGTTTTGGTGGTGACATTTCATATAAAGTCATTCTTGATAAAAGATTTATCAAGTTTTTATCTACTTTACAGTGTGACTGCTTAACATTGGATTGTAAAGGTTTGTCTATCAAGTGAAATGTAAACTCTCTCAAAAACACAATTCATATATATATGTATATATATACCGGTATTGATATTCCAGTTCTCAAAGCATATCATTTTTATGTTTGTCTATAAATTCTGTTGAAAAGCTACGTATACGAAATGTACCTATACCAAGTCCCCCCATTAAAAGTGAGAAATCCTATTATTAGACAAATATGTTTTTTGGCACCATGACTCCTCGAGGATAAAATTCTCATTTTCCCTAGTATTTCTTACCAAAACATAAAATCTCCCAATAAATCAAAATAAAAAAATTTCTCCCTAAAGAGAGTTGTTCAAGGATACACCAGGTATAGTGAGTCAGGTTATCTATATCTTTGAAATAATAAACGTGCCAGCTATATATAAAAATATAGTAGCATGAGGAATCTAGATGGTAAGTTTCTTGAAGAACATAAAATCAAAGTTTCATTTTTATTTTTGTTTATTGTGAATTTAGCAGACAGGAAACCTGCACAACATTTCTTCACTTCCTGTCTGTAACCAAAATATGCATGTTTTGCATCAAGGTTCGCAAAAAATTGGAGGAAGCAAAAACCACAGATGGAAAAGTGTGGTTAGAAAATTTTACTAATGATTTCAAATTGGCTTTTATGGGGAATGTTTTGAGATGTGTATATAATGGTTAGAATGTGAATATCTGTCAGTTCAGTAAGTAGGTAACATGACTCTGGGATACGTTTGCAGCCTGAATATGTGTTTCTTGGCTGTTTAGTCCATTAGTGTTGGTCATTTTGACAGAATGTATCCCTTCAGCCATCTATTTGCCACCTGACCGGGTCAGTGTTTCTTTTCCAGTAGTGTATTTTCTTAGCAGATTTCTTGCTTTTTGCATTTTGTTGTACACTTAATGCTATGTTCTTGATGAAAGTAAAATGGTCTGCTATGATTGGGGAGCCACAGAAATTATTTGAGGAATAGATGAAACGTAGTCAGGTGCAAAAACAATTTGCTCAAAGAAGAAAAATATCTAAAATTGCTGGAAATAAGGAAAGAGTAAAACATTTTTAGAACTAAATTATTTTGTTGGTATAAAACAATTTATATCTTTAATTTTCACTAATTAAACAAAATTATTCTTGTAATTAATATTGGTTGAGTTTGTTTTGTTTTCTTGGGTTTAACTTCTCTTCACTTCATGTTTAAGTCGTATCGAGACGGTGACTATTTAAGACATTGAACTTTGATGGCAGCTTAATAGTGCTGTCTCACTGAAACATCACGCTGCAAACATACTGACATGATGCTTAGCTGGAAGCAAAAGACTTTTTGAACTTACGCATTTAGATAGCAAATAAAGAATGCTTTCTAATGATTTATACTTTATTGGGTCCATTGTGAATACTTTTTGAGAAAATGTAAGGTAAAGTTTTGAAAAAAATTACGTCTCAAGTATCCTTAAGTCAATACTAGTATTAAATGGTATTATTGATTGTAGTAATCATCGTTAAGGCACACACTTAATTTTGTTTGATGAACACACAATTATCAAGTATTCATGCAATTTATGGTCAGATTACATCACAAATCCAACACTGAAAATGCATGTGCATTGCATGTCAGTGTGTTAACTACTTCACATCATTATGTGATTCACTAATGAGTCATCAGTCACTGTAGGCTAGCGAAACACAAGAGACAGATGGTCAGAAAAATACCCCAAAGTTTATAGAATGAGCACTTCAAAGTTTACGTGAATAAGCATACATTTCTAATAGATCTTTAGTAATTTAATTTCTAAAAATATACAGATCTTTAGGCAAAATAAACTAGAAAATAGAAGTATCAGCTATCAATGAATGGCTACCTCGGATCGAGAGCCAGATGTTATTCAAAAACATTTCTGCTGTAAACTTTGACGGGCACAAAATACAAATGTTCCTACAAGATTTAGTTTCTTATATTTTAGCTGACATTTCCAAATCAGGTGATACAATTTCAAGAAACATGTGCTAATGATTGCAAAACTGTTTCTGTTAAAAAAAATGTATAATAAATAAAACGGTTTATCTCTTGGTCTGTATAGAATCTTTCTCCTGTTCTGTTATAGTGCAGGAAATAAGAAGACAGATTCTCTATTCTGTATAAATGAATGACACGTGTGTAATTCATCCCATATTCAAGGCCAACAAATTTATTTATATTTCCTGTAACCCTGCCAAAGTATATTGAAATGGTTTTCATTTTCAGACAGTGACAATCGCTGTCATTTCTCTATAAAAGATTAAGTAATACCACAGGGAAGTTTATATTTATTTACGAACATGACTATCGTATATCCTGTTTCCTTTATCTGTCATGTCCTGTTACATAATTAAGAAATATTAACCCTCACTTTAATCATAGACAGTTGTCCCAGGATCAATTGTTGAACCCATGAAGCCCTGAAATACTGATATGCAAGACAAATGTGTCACCTGAAGCCAGACTGGCTTCTTTGTGAACTTTTGAAACAAGGCTGATTGTCCTGATGGCTAATGTTTACAGCCATAATTAATCACTTTATTTTATTCATAAATAAGTAATAGAGTTCATGACCGTCCAAGTAAATATTCATATTTTTAACTTCTCAAGAATGGCTTGTCTATGCAAAGTTTAACACATTTTACACTCCACAGCTAGGTTGACAAGACAAGACACATGCAAATTTAGTAGTTCCAATTAGTGATCGAGATGTTGCCATATTGGATTTTGCATAAGTGCTTATGATGTTGACTCGCCCCTATGGTTTATAAGGAATCACCATTTTTTGGATCGTATCCGATGGCACAAAATTGACTGCATTCTAGATCAAGATGCCTTAGTTACAATTGTAAAACTATGCAGTATTTACAAACAGAAATAAAATAAAATTTATATATATCATACCTATCCTGCCAACCTCAAATAGTAGAGATTTGTAGATTCCATGGGAAGTTTTAATGTTTTAGTAAGAAATATTAGCAAATGTTATACTTTTAATGGGGGAGACAATGCGTGAATAGCCAGAATTTTAGTCTGAAATTAGGGAGTCTCACTATTTATTGGGGAGACTTACTTGGCAGGTAGGTCTTTTTTTTTTCTTCAATAGAGGGATTGCACGTGACGTCACCGGTCCACCATGTTGGCGGGCAAGCTTAATTGCGTTAATCATATTATATAGTGGAAAAACAGGGTGTAGAAAATATGTTATAAATCCGTTATTAATTCACAAAAAGTCATGAAATTAATATATTTTGAAAGAATAAAAATCAGGCTTTACAATGATGTTAAAGAAAAGGTAATTCGTTTGTATTTGAATCCGTAGCGACTGTTTGAATATGGCCAAATTTGGTAAGATTATATTGTCAACACTCGTCAGTTGCCCTCCACACAGGTAAATTTTGGCCAGAAGCCCTTTAAATAGCCAGTTTTCGATGACCGTGCAAAGCCTCTATTGAACCAGAACTACAGTATTTACAACATTAAATTCAAATTTATCTGTTTCTTTGTTTTCAGTTGACACTTTGGGATACTGGTGGCATGGAGAGGATGAGTTTTATCGGGTCCAGT
>JAUMGZ010178870.1:0-14203 GCA_032359645.1 Pododesmus macrochisma | reverse complement strand
AGGTCGGTGGTTTACTCCGGGTACTCCGGTTTCCTCCACCAGTAAAACTGGCATGTCCGTAAATGACCATAGCTGTTGATCGGACAATAAGCCCTTAATACAAACAAACAAGCAAATTATGAACTTTACTTTAAGAAAGAACCTGAACTCTTTTTTCCATTACACATATATTTATTCTTCAACAAATTTAACTTGACTTTTTGAAAAATTCACAGAAAACATTTTCTAAGACTCCGGAAGAAGTTAAAAAAAAAATGTAGTTCAATTAGTCAATGTTATGCACAAAATATATGACTTGCTATATTTGTATAATTTCGCATTTTTTGGATTCAGCTATTTTGCTTCACTGTCACAGCCACTTAAGTTTGGAGTGAGAAAGGTGGCGGCTGTACCCAGTTTATAATGGAAAAATTAATTAAAATTTTAAAGAGAGCCTAAGTAATGATTCCCTTTCCTAAATGTAAAACTGAAATCTTCTTGAAAATCTCAAAAAGTTGAAACAGTTTGTTTAAAATCGGAGAGAGGTAATTTAAATATGAGACTGATGCTGTCTTAAATATGTTGAAGACCTGATCAAAATGTAGATAAATAACAATTTATTGAGTAGACAAAACTGATCTGTAGTACGAGTATAAGCATGAGTAAAATTGTACTACACTGCATGTTAAATGACACACACACACTCGTATCACTATTGGGAAATAGGTTACTCATAATATATAACCAGCAAACTGTACAATATTTTTGTTAACAGCTTGTTGTATTTATAATTATTACAAATTATTACAGTCTCTATGTGTGTCTCTTTTCTGTTTGTGTTTGTGTCAGTGGCTCTCTGTGGCTTTCTGTGGCTCTCTCTCTCTCTCTCTCTCTCTGTCTCTCTGTCTCTCTGTCTCTCTCTCTCTCTCTCTCTTGTCAGTGTCTTTTTCTGGCTATCTGTGGCTCTCTCTCTCTCTCTCTCTCTCTCTCTCTCTCTCTCTCTCTTGTGTCAGTGTCTTTTTATGGCTCTCTCTCTCTCTCTCGCTCTTGTAATTTCTGCCTCTCTGTTCCGCTAGCTTCGGCCTCTTTTTGTGTATATATATATCTCTATGTGTGTTCTTCTTTTCTCTTTGTATGTGTTTGTGTATCTCTGTCTTTGATTCTGGTGACCCTATATGTCTTTACCTATGACAGGCTCTCTCTCTCTCTCTCTCTCTCTCTCTCTCTCTCTCTCTCTGTTGCTATTTAAAATTTATTTTTATCACTTTCTGTGTCACATTGTCAAAATCTTCACATAAAAGTCACATACCAGTATTCTCGAAATTTTTGATTTAATTTCTTGTTTATTTTCAACGTATGCATTTTGTTGCTCTGTAAATGTTATTTTGTAGACATGGACGAGGGAGATAGTCCAAACGCATGGCGAGGTATCTGTATTACCCAGAACTACACTCTGCCCTACCATGATTTTTACTGTTTTCTTCCGTATTTAATAAGTTTGAATTAGCAGCGTAATTAAAGATTGATGTTGACCTGTGTGCCCAATGTATGACATAACTACTCTGGTTGATTAATATATATGACGTCATTAATAACTTATAACCTGTGTGGTTGATTAATATATGACGTCATTTATAACACGGGGGAAAGGTTATACAGTGTAGTTGTTTTTGCTTGTATATACATGTATTTTATTGTATGTAATATAGATTCATAAATTCTTTCTGTGATTCAGCTAATTTTCATGTATTTGATTCAGTGATGTTGGACATCATTGATTTACAGCAAATGCTGTCTAAAATTAAAAAAAAAAGAATATTGAAAAGATTATAAACTTATAAATTTTCTGTAAATTTTAACCTAACTTAATCTTTACTGGCCTAGCACTTAACTTTTCGCATTTATTACTGGTAGCAGAGATTCATTTTAAGTTTCTTTTTTTGTACTCTCAGAACTAAGAAGGTGGTACAAAGAACTAAAACTACGTGTCTTCATTGTAGACAGTCATTTGGATTTTTTCTGAAATTCCTTAACAATCTCTTGTCAACTAACTTGATTTTGGAAAATTGCATGTTTTTTTTAATTGCTTTCTCCTTTATTATCCCCCCATAATTAAACTTTGGTGGGATAAAGTAATCACGTTGGATGTCCAACCATCCATCTGTTTGTCCAACTGTCCGTTGCTTGTCCGGATGATAACTTAAAAATGAATGGTTCCACAAAGTTCAAACTTGGTGTGTGGGTTGTTCTAGGGGGTGCACAGAACCCTACTGATTTTGAGCGTGTCTGCCAAAGGTCAAGGTCACCAATGCTAAAAATAGAATTTTGCTTATATGTGGCTTGTCCGGATGATAACTTAAAAACAAATGGTCCCACAAAGTTCAAACTCAATGTGTGGGTTGCCCTAGGGGGTGCACAGAACCCTCTCGATTTTGGGTGTGGTCTGCCAAAGTTCAAGGTCACCATTGCTAAAAATAGAACTTTACTTATATGTGGCCTGTCCGGATGATAACTTAAAAACTAATGATTCCACAAAGTTCAAACTTGGTGTGTGGGTTGCCCTAGGGAATGTACAGAACCCTATTGATTTTGGGTGTGGTTTGCCTAATGTCAAGGGCGGCACTGCTAAAAATAGAATTTTGCCGTTTTTAGAAGACAAGTTGAGAGCAAATGATTGCAGAAAGTTTGAAATTGGTTTTTGATGTTCTAATTCAACCTCCAGTTTTCCCAAACAAAGAAATGCAATATCACAATATTAACTAGAAAATACTATGTGTCATGAAAACAAATAACAAACAAGGGCTTCTTGGCTGCCCTTCTTAATAAATAAAAATCAATGATGTATCAATAACAAATGCTGCATTTTTTGGGGGGGATATGCTGCATCTGACGGTTCTCTCGTTCAATTTGATATGATTAAAAGTTAAATTAATTACATAATTATCTCACTATACTTAGGATACAATGAGAATCTCAACTTGAAATGTGAAATTGATTGAAATATCAATAATGATAAGTTCTGTCGCCAGAGATGTCTAAGTAATATCTATTTTGAGTTTTTGGTGACAGTAAAATTGTGAAATTGATTGAAGATAATTAAATAGATACTATCACCTGAGATATAGATGGTTGTCTATAAGGTGTTTCTAATGTTAATTATATTGACAGTAAAAATGTGAAATTGATTAACTATTATTCAATAGAATCAATCACTCTAGATGCAGTTGTCAAGTTTTGAATTGATAAGTTTCTAGCAGGAGATTGTTTGATCAAATATAAGTAGCCTTACAAAACTTGATAGTAAGCTGATGTGTACTTACAGAATCATATAGACAGTGCAAGCTAGGTAAAGTTATAAAAGTGTGTTAAAATGCTTATAACATCATCAATCATAAGGGGATAGTCACTGGTAAAATTTCATTGCTTTTTCTAAGTCAAATTTCTAACTGCAACAGAATTTGTTTGAAATTGACATAGTATTTGATGTGATTTGATCTAGGAATAGGGTGTTGGTTTACTTTGTTGTGAATCTTTAAAAAAGTAGTTATTTTGCAAATTAGTGTTTTCTTACCGCCTATACACATAGATCTGTTTCACTTTTGAGATATATTTAGTGGCCAGACATTGGAAGGTTCCTTTTTCAAAGATGTTTGACTTTCTCTTTTCTGTTTGAGCAGAATGACTGAGGGATTATAAACATTTTCATTGAGAGCATTCATTATAGTTAGTCACTGATCAGTATTCCCTGCCTATTATCAGTGCTGTGGTCTTTGTATGTTGACCATTCACTCAATAATTTAACCTGGGGACTCAGGTTCAAAACCTAGTCAGCATCTACCCAAGTGTTAAAAATTGCTGTTCTTGTGGCTACTTTGACTTTTGTCAAACCATCAACAGTTAAAAATTAGCATATTGACTGGTTAACTCATTGTCATAATTGAGACATTTGAGGTTTCATGTTAGCATGTCTGTGGTGTAATAATTTAACGAGTCAGCACTATTAACTGGGCCTAAATTTGTACTGTTACAAAAGACTTGGTCCCAATTTGACCTTCAGTGTTGAAGCGACACAAAGTGCTAATAAAAAATACTGAAAGATGTTCCTTTCCTTTGAGTTAAGATTTCAGTAACTTTGTAAATAAACAGTTTATAATGCTTCTATATCGAGACAAACCATTTAGTGTTAATATTCTGTTATACTCTAAAAAAGACTTGCTTATGAAAATGTATGTAGTTGATCACAGAACAAAACATATAGAAGCTCTTGCATTTTTGCTCACTGCTATATGAGAGGTACCCAGGCCAGTAATACCAGTATATGGTCCGTACACAGATATTGCATTTTATTCCTCAAATTTTAATTCTGAGATGGGAATATTTAAATTTGAGAAGTACCTATTTGTACCCTACATTAATGAAAGTGGGGAGACATGGCATTTTGTTCTCTATGTGTATGTTTGCCCTAAAATTCTTGAGCATATATGTTCAGCAAAGTAAGTTCAAATTTGACCAAAATTGATATCACTAAGCTAGCCTAGCCTTCTCATATGAATCCTCGTTTGAATTTTAGCAAAATTTGGCTAGAGTTATGTCCCTTAAACACAAGAAATCTTCGAGTGGGGATTATAAATGATAAGAAAATCTTTGCTAGCCCAGGGTTACAATCTGCTATACTTATCTAGATAAGTGTAGTGGATCGTAATAACCCTTGGCTAGCAAAGATGAGATAATAACAGATCTGTAGAATTTTCTCGTAAATTAAAAAAAAATTTTTTTTACATGATTATATGTGTGTGCTTTACTGTCATGAGCTTGATGTGTGTTGCTGGCTTTGTTTAATTATTAATGTTTGAAGTATTGCTGGCACCCCTACACAATCCCAAGATATTCCTTGCATGGGAAAGTCAAATGTTATATATAAATGCATACCATAAAGAAAGTATGATGTTGACAATGAAGATGAAAGTATATTAATTTAATAAGGCATCATTATGAAACAAATTTGAATTGAATGCTGTTTGTTGCATTTTTTTGTATCGTTGAATCTATTTGGATATGTTGAAGGAAATTTTTTAGTTTAATTTTTTTTTTGATTTTCTAAAAGATTGATGAATGCTTTACATCAATAACAAATAAAATATTAAATATATACTTCACGATAATATGTACAATTGTGTACAATGAAATATTGTTTTGTTTGGTTAGCCGAGATAAATGTACAGTGCCAACCTGCTCTAGCGAGACCATCTGTACATAAAGAAAACTAAAATCAGGTCCCTTGAAGTCTAATAATACACTTGTTTTTACCTGTATATAAAGAAAACCTCCATATAAAGACCACTTTTTGCTGGTCTCTTGGGTGGTCTTTATAGACAGATTTGACTGTACTTTATTTGCCATGTGTTTTTCAGCTTGCTGTAGATGTGTGCATTTTATATACTATTAAGTATCACCACCACCTGTTACAAATCACTCTGAGTTATTAATATAAATACTTCAGTTTAAAATGATTGATCTAAATAAATACATCATAATCTTTTATTTATAATTTAGTTGTATATGATTATCTTAAAAATTGTACCATATCAGTAACAAAGTCGCCCGATTGTTGATTTTCGAAATATATAGTGATTCGTTTATACTTGAGAAATAAATACAGCATTCACCTAATAACGTAGGATCAAGTATTTTTGAAATATGGGATTTTATTTATTGTATTCTTAATATTATGAAATTTAGAAGACTATTTTAAGTGTAAATATACAATTTGGTGCTCCTCCAAATAATGTTTTTGAAAGGTTTTTTTAGTTTTAAATTGTTTGAAAGGTTAAGGATATATTGTGTGTAATGTTTGTTGTCTTATTTCTTGTAAATAATCTCACGGAAATATTTCAATAATTATTGTATATTTTTGAAAAATAATATTTTTGATTTTTTTTATACATCTTCAATTAAGAAACAATCTTGACTGTGTACTGTACAAAGTGTTTTGAGATTTATAAAAGAAACAAAAATTATTCACAATAAAATTTCTAAAGGTGAAATGTAGATAGTAAATACCTGGTTTAAATTTGAATTTTGCAGCCTCTTCCCATCCTATCCATGCACCACCCACATCTGGCGACCCGTTTAAGGTGGACTTACCCGAGTCCGTGGGATGTATCACCGAGATGAAGCAGGGCGTGGTCTATGTTTACAAAGATCAGGCTTCTTATGAAAAGGGAGCGCCAATAGACTGGCCATATCCAGATCTGAAGACCTACATTGATGATATGAACCTGATGTATGTTCTCATAAGTGATGGCCCTCTGTGAGTATTTTACTTTCTCTTCTTCCAAAGTGTTTTTCAGTAATTATGCTAAACATAAACCAATTCCTCTAAAACATGAGAAAGTTCTTACAGTCTTCTGAGGCACAACAATTTTGTATGCCTTGAAAAGTTCTTGACATCAGTAATTTGTCTCTAAAAAATTCTTGTTTTTTGCATAAGCAACAGTATGTCTAACAAATGTCAACATTTTAACATAGGGGGTGATGCAGAAGCTTTCAAAATTTCATATTTTTGCAGTATTTTGCTGCCAAAACAGCAAAATATACATTGCTATAGCGCTCTAGTTTAGCCATATACCAGAGGTTGTTTCTTCCAAAAACAAAAACAGTTGGTTTCAAAAACGTTAAGCAGCTTTGAAGTCCTTGTAAAAAGTTACTATAGCCTTTAACAATCCTTGAATTTTGACTTTGGAATTATTTTTGAATCCTGTTTCTACATATTACTAAGTAAGGGGCCATCCATAATTATCATCCTTTACCAAAGTCTGCAAACAGCAGTGAATATAATCCTTTATCATACCGCTGTTTGTTGTATTCAACACATTTATTTCACTTGTTTTTGTGTGTGTCAAACAACGTTAATTATTGCACCATTTCTCAAATAATGTAAACAAGGTCATAATCAACACTCTGGCAAACAAGATTTAGAACACTATAGGAAATAAAATGAAGCCAGATTTCATATTTTGAAATGTTGCAATATCCGGAATTTTAAGCGTGCAAAAAAATTATGACAAGCAAACCCCCTCCCCCTAGCGTGCAGTTTGCAGACTTTGGAAAAAGGATGATAATTATGGATGACCCCTAAAGTGATTAACAATTTAAACATATGAAACATTTAAGCTCCATACTTTGATAATACTTTTTACAACCTTTTTGCCATTATCATTCGAATGTTTTACTCCCAAATTCAACGTCTCCATATGTTGGAATATTTTGAAATTTATTTTGTTGTGTAGAACTAGTACATTAATATGATTTTACATTCCCTAACTTTACATTTCTGTTGCATTGTTCGTTTTGAAATAGTTACCTATTTTGATCTGGTGGGCAGGAATGTCACAGTTTGCTTTTCTTATCATAAGAAATTTAAGATGATAGTTACTCTAATCGTTACAGGAAGTCATTTTCTTACCGACGTTTGATGTACTTGTCTTCCAAGTTCGAGCTCCATGGACTTCTGAATGAACTCAAAGAATCAGCTTCCCAAAAAGAGGTTCCCCATAGGGACTTTTATAATATTAGAAAGGTACTCAACTCAACCATTGTTGCTTTACAAGTGAAAAAAAGTATCTTATATTTTCAACTCAGAAAAACGGAGAATGAGAAAGTTTAATATACAGAAAAATAAATATCGTTTAATCCTGGTCTTTGGTATATTTTGTTATCCTTGATGTGTATGCATTGTTTAAAGTGTTGAGAATTCTTTTTTAATCTAACTTCAAAACCTTGTCTTTATATTTACAGTCAAACCTTTCTATAAAGACCACCCAATAGACCAGAAAAAACTGGTCTTTATATGGAGGTGGCCTTTATATACAGGTAAAAATAAGTGTAACTAAACTTCAAGGGACCTGATTATAGTGGTCTTTATGTACAGATGGTCTCTTTATAGAGGTGGTCGCTAGAGCAGGTTACACTGTATGACTTATTTTGTTTGTTTATATATTTTTGTAAATATATGACAATGATTCAATCTAGAAATACACGTATTTGAATCTTTGATCATGCTTAGATTCATTGATTGAGGTTTCTTGTTAATCTTTTTTTAGGTCGACACTCACGTTCATGCTTCCTCTTGTATGAATCAGAAGCATCTGCTGCGGTTTATTAAAAAGATGATCAAAACAAGAGCAGACGACCTTGTGTGTCTGGACGAAAATAGACAAGAGATGACACTTAAAAAGGTAAATCATAAAACAATCCTAACTGGGTTATCTCCCCTTGTGTAAAAGTTTTTTTAAAAAAATTTACCTACTTGATTTATTAACTTATTTTGGGAAAGTGAAAATTCTCCCTCTGATATGTTTGAAGTATTTGATTTATCAGATGAAATAATTAAAACAATAAAGAAATTTTTTGATGATTTTCTGTGTTGTTGATATTGAAGGATTACAGTTAAATAATTAATGGTAATGCTGTCAAATGCTTTCTAATTGATTCATCCAAGTTATTTTTCTATTAATCATCATATGATTTTTTAAACTTTTTTGTTGGTTCACAGGTGGTTCATGCTGAAAAACAATGTTATATTAAAGTCTATGATGTATAATCTGTTTTGATTTTATGCTTTCAGGGCGTTGAACACAAGAGAGTACATAACATTACACCATACTATAGGAATATTAATTATTGTTCTTTGATCCTACAATATTGTTTTATTTATTCTTAAACACCTTCTTAGAAAGAGTCAAACTATCATACATGTGAATAGATGTTTGTGTCTGTTTTATGTTTCAGGTTTTTGATCTTACTTGTGAGGAATTAAAGTTATCTCCCTTGTTACTTTTTAAAAAAATATATCAAGAAGGTTTTAATGTATTTAACCTAAATCTAGTGTTTTCAGGTTTGAGAAGGGGCTGAAGTTATCTCCCTTGTGAGTTTTTTTTAAAGAAAGATGTGTTGAAATTTGTAACTGTTTGATTAATATTAGATATTAAAGTTTATCAGGTTTGTAAAGGGGCTGAAGTTATCTCCCTTTGTGAATTCAAAAGAAATTTTGAAAATGTGTAAATGGGTTTATTACTGCTTAATCAGTTTCTGATGTTTTCAGGTCTGTGAGGGGCTGAAATTAGCTCCTTATGATTTGAGTGTAGATAAATTGGATGTTCATGCAGTAAGTTTGCACGAATGAGGATACTATATTTGTTCTTTATGGAGATGAACATATTTTGACAGATTGAATCCAATTTCTAATGATTCGAAGACCTTAAACTAAGTCTAAGTTATAAGCTTTGAAGTAGTCTATTGCTTAAGTGTTTTGACTTTCTTGTCAGTTTTCTAAAATTAAAGTGTTTTTTTTAAACAAATATGACTTCACTTGTATTAAGTTGAACGTTATTGAACTAGCATCACTTAATTGCTATAACATAAGGAATCTGCAGAAGCAGCACAACATTTTTTTGCTTTTCCAATTTTACTTGGCAGATGAAGAGGCTGCCTATGGGTTGCAGATGCTGAAGGTCAAAAGTCAAGGGTCAAGGTCATTCATTGAATCAAGAATTTGACTTTTTGGATTTGTTCAACTCATGAATTTTGAAAAATTATGCGTAATATGAGGGACTTAGAATTGTTTGAAATTGTATTTAGTCTGTTGGACCAATGTCATTATATTTCCTTTCTAGTGCATGTTGTGCATGTTATATTTTATGTATTATGCCACTAGATTGCGACCCTGAATAAGTTTTGTACTGATGATAGCCATGTAGTCTGCTTATGTCACAAATAATGTGCTTTCAATTTAATACCAATCTTGTGCTGTGTCTGTTGGTAGATAATAAATATAGGTTATAATTGTATTAAAAGTTGTCGCTGCTGAACAACTTATATTCCTCTTAAATGATGCCGATGGTTCCATCCATTGTAACAGTTGGTTTTCTGTATATATTAAACGTTTTTCAACTTTGACTAAAAGCTATATAAGTGAGAGCTCACTTCTACCAAAACTGAAAACATTCTCTATCTGAAATAAGAAACATCAAGCTTACAGTTTGAACAAATTCAGATTTTTCATTTCACGGTAAATCAACTCATGCATAAATTTAACTTTTTGGAATTATATTTAAGGATAGATATATACATGCAGCTTTATTTGGTCACTGGAATTGCATGTTGGGATAGGATAAATGGTAGCTTAATTGATTAACTCTCTTGGTCATTGTGTACATAGTATGTTGTTTGGCACTGCCTCTATTGTCTTCTTAACCAGCGCAATAAATGTTTGGTCTTGCTTGTATCATTTAGTATTGTGAGTCCAGTAACATTTGCCCCTAGTAGAAAAATACAAGTTTGTTTACAATTTGTATAGTACTGGTGTATCAGTGTTTGAAAGATAACTTCACTGTTGAGATGGTAGATATGAGTTTGGGGTTTTCAAGAGTTTTGGTCTCAATCCTTTGTCAATAATCATTAAACTTACATCAAGTTCTTTATTTTCTGTTTTTTTGTAGAAATTAAACATTTTTTTCTTTTTCTTTGCACCTTTCAAAGATGGCATCATAATCTCATTCATAGAATGTATATATGACATTGTGTATCATGTATAGTATATAGAATGCTTAACAAGTAAACACATTAATCCACATCTCTATCCTCAGTTTGTTTTTATATGACACGAGAACCTATTCAGTATATACAGGTAGCGCAGCACAAACCAGAAGACAGATGAATTATGAATTTTAACATTTGACAAAGCAAGGGGAGGTAATTTATGTAAGGGGAGATAACTGTAATTTTTTTTTTATATCTGATAATTTCAGGTGTTTGAGAGTCTTGATCTGAAGCCCTATGACTTGAGTGTGGACATGTTGGATGTTCATGCTGTGAGTAATACTGATAGAGTATGGTTATCCGGCTTTAAAGATAGTTTAAATGAAATTTTCATAACTAACAGACTTAACTAGTGTTGCCTTCACCTTAAAATGGCATGTAATTGTATGTAACCTTATAATTATGACTCGAGAAATAAGTGTCTACAATTTGATATTCTAGAGCTGAAATGAATGTTCTATTATTTGCAAATGAATAAAAACCTCCAAGAATTTGAATGGGAAATTGGTATTCAAATATTTGTTTAAACAACATTCCCTTACAAACAGCAATGCAGCAAACAACAAAATTGTGTGTGGAACCACTTCTAACTATAAGACAGGACAAGAAAACGAAATGGAAATGCAAATTGTTCCCTACAAGTTTTTAAAATCAACTTTAAGGCAAAACATATTGTAGTAAACATAAAAGATTGCATTCTATAATTACAAATCAATCAGATTATGAGAAAACAATGACGAGGTCTACCTTCTCATGAAGGATTGGTGTTTGTAGGCTAATAATTTAACCAGTATAAATTATCAAATGTCCCATTGATAAATCTTACAAAATTGGTTAATTATTCCCAATAAATAGAAAAACGTAAAGTTATTATACTCTTTTGAACTTGTGAAATTGCTCAGCCTTCTTTGCTGTGTAGGCATTCAGAGCAGTGCCCAACTAATGACCCCATTGAAATTAAACTATATTTAAAAAATCTGGCCTTCGTTTCAGCTCTGTTGTTATATTTCATCAATTTTGGTTAGAACTTAATAATTATTTTCAAACAAACAAAGTTATGAAATTAAAGATATTAAAGAATAATCCTTTTTCAATTTTAAAAATGGCTATTAGTTTGATAAATTGCTTTTTGTTTGGGATATAAAAACATGATGAAATTAAATAATTTCTAATCAAAAGAAAAAAAAAATTGAAAACCTGTTATTGAATGGAATAGCTCAATCACAAACAATGGTAAAAGGATAACACACTTTTTATCAAAGATATTTGCATGAGATACTGTCCTCTCGGTGTTGTACAATGTAGTTTGTACTAATATAAATCTATGTCCATAGCTCATTGTAATATGTCCCTTGTATACTCTACATAACATTGTAATATTTCCCAAGCACACTCTATAGTTCATTGTTATTTTTAGTCCATCTGGACCAAAGGACAAAGGTGGACTTTTATCATACAAATCCCGTTCGTCCATCATAAACTTTTCACATTTTCGACTTCTTCTCCTTAACCATTGGACCCATTTCATCCAAACTTGGTAGGCAGTATCACTAGGGGAAGGGGATTCAGATTTGTTCAAATGAAGGGGCTTGGCCTCCAGGGGGCCAAAAGTGGGGAAATTTGTCAAAACTTCAAAAATCTTCTTCTAATAAACAAGAAGGCCTAGAGCTTAATGTTTTGGCATGTAGTGACTTTAGGGCATGGAGAACCAAGTTTGTTCAAGGCGTGACTCTTGGGTCAAAAATGGGTTAAGCGTTTTTGGGTCAAAGTTCAACACTACAGCAAATATGTTATCTATTCACATTTTTGACTTCTTGTCCAAAACTACTGGACTTAATTCATCCAAACTTAGTAGAAGTCATCCCTGGGCGAAGGGAATTCAGATTTTTTCAAATGAAGTGGCTTGGTCCCCAGGGTGCGCCACTTTGGGGGCCGAAAGGGGGAAAATTTGACAAAATTTCAAAAATCTTATTCTAATAAACCCAAAAGCCTAGAGCTTAATGTTTTGATATGTAGTAACTTTAAGGCATGGAGAACCAAGTTTGTACAAGGCTTGACCCTGGGGTCAAAAATAGGATACACGTTTTGGGGTCAGAGTTCAACACTATAGCAAAAAGTTAACTATTCACATCTTTGACTTCTTGTCCAAAACTATTGGACTTATTTCCTCCAAACTTGGTAGAAGTCATCCCTGTGGGAAGGGAATTCAGATTTGTTCAAATGAAAGGGCGCCACTTGGGGGCAGAAGGGGGGAAAATTTGACAAAATTTCAAAAATCTTTTAAAAATTAGAAGCCTAGTGCTAATGCTTTTGTGTGTAGTAACTTTACGGCATGGAAAACCAAGGTTGTTCAAGGTGTGGCCCTAGGGTCAAAAGTATATAAATGCCAATCTAGATGGACGTTAAGGCCCGATGGGTCTCTTGTTTGTCTTTATTTGCTTCTTTAGCTTTACACGTTACTTAAAATTTTTGCATGATCTACGAATAATCATTTCATATAACTTTGTGTGAAATATGAAATATAATCTTGATAACTTGTAATTATAAGCTAATAATTTTTATTGTTAAACTGTTACAATTTTATCATTCTACCTAATAATTGAAGAAAACTTTTGTAGAAATCTTTTACTGAAATTCAATGTACCGGTATGTTCAGTTTTTCTTTGAAACAAACTTAATAAATGTCACTGAAGCTTTGTATGCTAATGTTTTTTTTGTTATCCATATAGGATCGCAACACATTCCATAGATTTGACAAGTTCAACGCAAAGTACAATCCTATTGGACAAAGCAGATTGAGAGAAATCTTCATTAAAACAGATAACTACATCAATGGAAAGTACTTTGGACATGTCATGAAGGTTTGTACATGTAATTTTGATTTTTCTTTTGTATTACATAACTATTGAGACAAAAAAAGTATTTTATTGTACTAATTCATCCGTCAAGAAGTTTGTTGCCATTCATTTTACGAAACTGTTTTTCTAGACAACTCTAATTCCCCATTGGTAAGATTATGTTAAAGTTTCAATGCAAGATATATGCTTGAGCGTCCCTGTCTTTCTTGAAAAATATTTGTATTGAATACACTCCTCATATGCTAGATGATTTTCATTCTGAAATGATCATTGCACATAGAAATATTTCCTTTTGGCCAAACTTTTAAGTCATTGACTTTTAACAAATAAAATATTAAAAAAAGACTTGGAATTCAATTTTGTATAGCGAATGGATCCATTTCCGTAGTGTAGAACTTGCCACAGACAAGAGATGATGTTTAAATTTGAGTGCATACATTTACCGGTGCTAGACTAAATCTTTGCAATTATTCTTGTCAACATTGTAGGAGGTGATGAGTGACCTTGAGGAAAGCAAGTACCAGAACGCAGAGTACCGCCTCTCCATATATGGGCGTTCACGGGATGAGTGGGATAAACTTGCCAAATGGGCGGTCAATCACAACGTTTATTCTGATAATGTCAGATGGCTTATTCAGATTCCCCGTCTATAGTAAGTTTGTGTTTTTAGTCCATCTGGACCAAAGGTCAAAGGTGGACTTTTCTCATACAAATCCCGTCCGTCGTCCGTCCATCGTTAACTTTTGCTTTAAACGACATCTCCTCTG
>JAUMGZ010178859.1:0-14204 GCA_032359645.1 Pododesmus macrochisma | reverse complement strand
CCCCTGTGGGCTGAGCCCCTTCATTTGTACAAATCTAAATCCCCTTCCCCTAGGGATACTTCCTACCAAGTTTGGATAAAAATGATACAGTGGTTCAAGAGAAGAAGTCGAAAATGTTAAAAGTGAACGACGACGGACGGACGACGGACGAACGACAGACGACGGACGGGATCTGTATGGGAAAAGTCCACCTTGGACCTTTGGTCCAGATGGACTAAAAAGTTATAAATTAATGGCTTGTAAAAAGACATGTACTGGATAACATAATTATTAACTAAAGCTATTTAACTTAGATTTATAAGGCCAGTGTTAATGTATTTCTGAATGATTTGATTGATTCAAATGATTTCACAACTACTGAATTGTAACATTTTGATTTGATTTCAAATATTGTTTTGTCCATTAAGTCTGATGGCCATGTAAGTGTTGTTAATAATGAGTTGAATGATTTGTTGTTTGTTTATTGAGGTTTAGCCTCCCTTTAACTCATGTTCATCTATAGGTCATATTTGGACAGTGTCTGCTTGTGACAATGCACACTTATTGCGACTTTATAGTGATGTCTCCCTGAAATATCACGCCACAGACACATTGACACAATACTTCACTCTGTCACATTATCCTGACACTGAGCCAACCAGTCCTCCTCGAGCTCCTCGAGCTGCTACCCATTAATGCTGAGTGTTTAGCAGGGAGTAAGAAGACTGCCTAATTTTAAAGTCTTAGGTTTATCTGTTCAACTGTTGTTATAATACTACGATAAAATTAGGTGAAAGTCAACAAAAATGTATTTTTCATGAACAATAAGAACGGAAAATAACCCTTTTTTTGGTCCGGAATGTGTTGGTGAAGGCATGGGCCAAAATGACTGAAGTGTGGCAGAAATAATTAAGACCCAAATTTGTCAAGGGGCCTAAGTGTTCCGATTCCTGTGACCGAGTAAAGTATCAATGTGTCTATGATGCGATCATTAAGGATGTACATGTGAGAACCGACTATTATATAAAATCAAACTTTTTTCATTTCAATGATTTTAGAAAGACGAGGCCCTTGGAAGACATTTACATCAAAAAATTATATGTTGCCGCAATTCTTTTACCTCTATAAAGCGACTCGAAAGTAGTGCTCTTATAGATTAGTTCTTTTACGTGCCTAAGAGAGACACGGGACCGTCGTTTTCGAGTCCCCATCCAGAGGCCGACAAAAAAAGGGACTTAAACAAACATATTACAAACATACAAGGTGTAAATAAATCAGAAAATCAAGCTAGTTTCTGTTTGAAGGGACATAGTCACTCTACTGTTATTTTTCCCATTCAACTCGGCATAGCCTCGTAAACTGGGAAAATGAAATAATCATCTCTTTTGTTATTTATCATTAATAATCAAAACTCGTATGTAACATGTTGGGAATACAAAATATGTATCTAAAACGAACTGATATCGATAACCAGAATCCTGGAAACGGATGTCATTTGGGTCTCCATTATGAGATCGTGATTACTGAACATTGCTTACATGTGGTTATGACCACAGCTGATAATGACGGGGTCGTGAAATATCTCCAAACATATTGAGCAAAGGAATCCGGCAGCCTTCAGATCGGGAATTTCTATTCCGAGTGGTTGGGGATCAGCATAACCAGGATCAGCCATTGTAAACAAGTGCCGGAATGCAAGGCGTGAGTAAAGTCAAAATCGGACGTCAAACGCGTGTTATTTCAGAGTTACCTCCCATTAATCAATGGTTTAACACAATATTAAGAGTTATCTCTCTTCGTGTGCTGAGCACATTCATGTTTGATATATTTTGTTCTGTATTCTTTCTTTTGGGATTTCTTTCTCTGTATGTTATCTGTATATGCACCATGTGGTCAAAAAGTTCAATGCTTGGTATCAAATGATCCTCATGGTTTGACCAGGAACTTTCAATACTAAAGTAGATTAGTATTGAAAGTTCCTGGTTTGACCATTAGTTGTAATGTATGGGACCAGGTTGGTTATTTTGCTCATCGCCCTACATTGGCCCATCGTGTTGCCCAACGTGTTGACCCAATGTTGGTACAATGGTATACATTGTAAAAGGCCGTTCATGTCAATAATGAGATAAATTAATGCGTAAGCATTTAACGTGTTAAATGTTAATTTAAATAGAAATGGTTCATCATTTATTAGCCAATTGTGGTTTTACCTGCATGCCAAAGTGTTGCCGAAACGTCCTGGAACCAACAGTTTGTTAAAAGTTTGCGTCTGCAATGAGAATGATTTAAGATCACACTTGACTGAGTTGAAATGTACAGTACTAACGTGTGTATTAAAAAAGAGGTTTTTAGCTAAACAAAATTGATAGTTCCCTCGAAAGACCCTGATACATTTGTAAACAGCTGAAATGTTTTGATGTGTTTTGATTATAGGTACATACATATAAAAGATAAACTTGTACCAACAGAATAATAAAATACTTATTTTAATTTGGATGGTTTATTTTATTTTAGGTATTTTTATTTTTTAATGCGAGTAGAATGTGTGCCTACACCCACTTTTCTATAAATTCTACGTACACCCAACTGTGCTCTCAAATTCCATTTAAAACTCTTTAACTACATTTTTACCTTATCTGATAAAAACCATATCCTACTTCTCCGTGGAAAAACTCCGTGGAGAAAGGATCGATATGATTTTTATCAGATTGATTTTTACTATACTGCAGGTATCTTGAGTACGAGTTTACTTCAACTGACATTAAACAAAATTTAGTAAGACAACAAAACAGAAAAATTGATCGATCACGAATGTCCTAGTTTTAAGTAAATTGCTCTAGAACTTGTTCTAGAACTTACAATGCATTAAATCATGATCAAGGAAACAAATATATGTATGAGAGGCCGATTTCAACCCTTTTTAGTATAAATCAATAGAAACATGTGGCATGACAGATAACCAACGACTTTAGAAATCAAGCGAGGGACGGACAACAGACAAATATTTTAACTAAACCAAGAGACCAGCGCGGTGGCCCAGTGATTTTGGCGCTCGCTTCGTGCTGGTAGACTGGTGCTAGAATCCACGGTCGTGGGATCGAATCCCGGTCGGGTCAAAACTTAAGACTTTAAAATTAGGGAATATTTTCGCTCCCTGCTAAGCGCCCAGCATTACTTGGTAGGGGGAGGATTTGTTGACTCGGTGTTAGTATACTGTGACCGAGTGAAGTATCATGTAATGTGTTCGCGACGTATGATATTTCAGTGAGACAGCACTATAAATTCGCCATAAGTGCGCACTGTTACAAGTAGATACCTTCCCGATATGACCTATATACGAGTTAAAAGGACGCTAAACCCCAATAGAACAGACATTACAAACAAAAAAATAGCCAAAAACTATCAATCAAAACGTATTGCTGCGGTTACTCAGTATTTAGAGCGTTTGCTTCGTGTGCAAATGGTCGTGGGTTGGATCCCAGATCGCGTTACACCTTACACATAAAACTAGATTATTTTCTCATTACCTCCTGCTAAGCGCTAAAGTAGTTCTGGGTAGGAGAAGGACGGGTTGGCTCTGTGTCAGGAAAATGTGACCGCGTGAAGTATCATGTCAATGTGTCTGAGGCGTGATATTTCAGTGAGATGGCACTATGAAGTCTTCGTCAGTGCACACTCTTACAAGCAGACACAATCTTGATATGAAATATGACCTAGAAATGTGTCGATGACAGGGACATTAAATCTTACTGAAACAAACAAACATGCGACATAAACAACAGCTAACGACTGGAGTAACAACGGAGGAGGCAAACAAGTTTATAATATTAATTAGCCAAAACTATCAACCAACAAGGAACTTCTTAGAACAGCCATCTGTCAAACTGCTGGAATATATCTTAACACTGACTCATGGTGCACCTCGATGACTACTACCTGTTAAACCTCGTTAATCCAGCCACCGCTATACCCAACATTAAGTGGCTAGATAGTGAGGCGACTAGATAAGAGAAACTGAAGAAATTCAGTTTTCGTGGGTGCACTCGTCCAAAATGAGAAAAGAAGTAATAACTCTGGCCTTAAAGTAAAAGTTTCAGTGACTCAATTTAGTATAAGACACCCTGTAATACCATCATAATTGCTTACCAAATATAGTGAATACAGTTCAATTATTACTGACGTTCAGGACCGTAACCTAGTGTAACTTATACTTATAGTGTAACAGCACACTTATATTTGCTGATTTGCCGGGAATTTTGTCATAGAAAACAGAAGAGTTTGCCCCCTGCTCCCTCCGCAGACTAAGGTCCTGACGTTATGCATCTACAAAAGTAAAAGGTTGCTTCTAATAAACAATTATATTCTGGATTCAAATGGATTTTTCGCTAGTGTCCACAATCAAACGTTTTGTATATTTAGTTTCTGTTGTGTTAAGTACCCACGGGCTTGTACATTTTGAAACCTCTTGTGCTTAAAAGCCAAAATTCTCACACAATACACAGAGGTAGAGCGTTCGCTTCGTGTTGGTAGGCTGGTGTTAGAATCCGTGGCTGAATCACGCCGCGAAAAAGCCTAAGACATTAAAATTTATTCAGACAATCTTCTCGCTCCCTGCTAAGTGCTCAGCCTTACTGGGTAGGAGAAGGACTGGTTGGCTTGGTGTCAGGATAATGTGACCAGTGAAGTATCAAGTCAATGTGTCTGTGGTGTGATATTTCAGTGGGACAGTACTGTACAGCCATCCAGGTCCCTCCACCAGTATTGTTTGTGAGTTTACTGTTTCAAGGGAATTAAATCCGATATACGTACATCTTGCTCTGTCAAATACTCAATTAAAGATTTGTTCTGTGTTGTTTTCGTAACGTCGTCGCAATTTTTCTGGTAACTAAATATATTTTTGGAAACGAAGCGGAGACTCAACATAGAGAACATACGAATTGGCCTTTTCAGTATTATGACTTTTTCAATAAAAATCCAACTTGTAGTTTATCTGGACTAAACGTCTGAGATCGTCCATCATCGTCTGTTGATCTTCGTTAACTTATCACATGTTCGACTCCTCTAAAGCTCCTTGACCAACTTCATTCAAATATGATAGGAAGTATTCCTGGGTGGAAGTTCGGATTTGTTAAAATGATTTGGTTTTAATACGGAAAATGTGATAAATTTTCAAATTCTTCAGATAATAAACTAAAAGACATTGAGCTAAATGCTTGAAAATGTGGTAAACTTGGATGAAGAATCAAGTTTTTTCGAGGCGTGACCATGGAATAAAATGCCGGTCACGTGTTAATGTCACAATATTATTATGAATATGTTTACTTATCATATTCTCGACTTCTCATTCAAAACCACTTCGCCAATTTCAAACCAAACTTTGCAGAAAACATCCAAGATGTGTGTGGAATTAGGTTTGTTTAAATTATGAGAGTTGGAACCTATGGGATACCTTTAAGGACCAAACGTGGATTTTTTTTACAAAATTTTAAAACTTATAAAAAATGTATGAAGTTTCATATACACTTATACAGTTTTTGTAATCAAAATTCAGATTCGGCTGTTATTCTAACCTGATCTTAGTATTTAGTAAAATAACTACCTAAATTTCATAAACCGAAGATGCTGTGTTGGCGATAAGTTCTATTTCACACAAAAATCATGGTCTTTAAAAAAATAATAATAAAACAATTCCCAAGTTTTGTTACCGGAAAATTATTTTCAGGCCTTGTAATGTTAGGTGGCTACAACAATTACAAGAAAATCTATTAAGAAATGAAGAAATTACTTTGTTGACAAGAATTAGTCTTTGTAATTGCATTGCAAAATAATGTTCCTCAAAATAAAACCTATCATTCACAGGGCTGAGCATGGAGGAAACCGGTAAGGGGCAAAACTTTTTTTTTGCCGCACACGTATTTTTTTCCGGGAACTTTGTCATAGAAAATAATAAAAATTGAAAATTTCTGGTGGGAAGGGCAATTAACCATCCCCCATCCCCGCAGGCTACATCCCTGATTAACTCAAATATTAGAATACAAAGTTGAACAAATGTAAACTGTTCAACGCAGAATTAAAAACATACAGAGGCGTATTAGTGGCATGAAGAAAACTTCGAGATTTCGACTTTTGAAATTCAAAGTTTCGAGATACTTCATTTCAACATGTCCATCATACGCTTCCATGTAATGCCATGTCAGTACATACTTTATATGCAATGAAATGAAAGGTCGTAATTATACCACGTTCAACGTACTTTTTGCTTTTAATTGCTATCCCATTCGTCTTTTCGCAATTTCGTTATTTCGCTGCGAAGAGGCGATACTCATTAGCGAAGTATCGATAAGATTAATTAATGAAAATGTAACGAACAAGCCAACATAATTCTGTATGTATGACCCCCCCCTCCCTCAAAAGATTGACAAATCATATATCTTGATTCCATCGGATATGGTTAATTTGCACGTAAGTTACACTACAATGGATTGAGAGTTATGAAATAAGATTGCAAGTATATTAACCTTAACATCTGCCAAGTGAAGAATTCCCTAATTTAAGCAATATTATACAGCATATATCATTTTACCTTTTATAAATGGCTTCCGTTTTATTTATGTAGACCTCTCATTTAATTTTGTTCTGTTTTGTCGTGTTAATTAATGTTATATTATATGCCGCAGTTGTTACGTAACATATTTTAATGTTTTATGTTGTAAATAAAATCTTAAATCTAAAGCGACTTCATGACTCTTGTGGTTGTTACTCTTTTTTTTACAAGACAAAATTAGGACCTCTTCAATTTCTGTCGGTATATACGCTTGATGCTTTGTAGCATACTTGTATGCATAACCACTAAAAGTAGTTTTCAAACGTGATGTATTTTTCACTTTTGTCGAGACTGTTTTAGTACATCAGTTAAATGTTTGTGAACAGATACAAAAAATTGCGACTACACACTTGTATTTAATGTGTCTGCGTTCAGACAAGACAAAAACTAACATTATGAGCATTTAATTTTGTAGCGCGTATATACATTTTCAGTTAGATACATACTTGATGTTGGCCTTTTATTATTTACTTAAATTTTCATAATTTACGATTATTTCCAGTTTTTTCGAGAAAGAAATGAACGCCATTATGATTTGTTTTTCCATCTGTAATATCATTATAACTAGAATATATACAATACATCAAGCGAAAAAAATATCGTTTACAATCCATGGCTGCCATAACAATCATAAGTAACGAATTATGTTGCAATGTACAATAAAAGTCTGTTACCTGTGTAACCCCATTATAGGACTCTAATGTATATTTACACAACATGGTAATTCTTACAATTCTAACGTTACTTTTGGTTGTTGTTTGACTTAAAAAAAGAATGGCGATGAAGATAGTTTTTCTCAATAATGTGCATATTTGAAAAAAAAATGCACAAAAAATAAATTATGTCACAGGTTTCTAAAAAAAAAAAAAAAAAAGCCCTAGATATCCGGACGGTTTCGTCACATAAGCTATACAACGTAGTAAAGGTTTCAGACAGACTTTTATGAATAATTTTGCAAGACAAATTAAAATGGTTATAAATATTTAAATTCTCTGTAAACAAAATGTTGAACAATGTAAAACAAGTTTTGCGTCGGCGGATTGTTATTATATACTACATTGTTTACAAATATATTATTTATACATTGTACATAATTTTTTAGCGTGGGTGTTACTCATTTTGTTACATTTCATTTAAAATAGTACATTGTATAGAATTGTAATACATTGTATAGCATTGGAGTACACAATTAAATTATGTACAAACTTGATATATCGACTTATTAAAATGCTCTTACACGAACAAGATAACAATTTATTCTAATTCAGATTAAAAATGCTCGTTAAAATTAAATGGTTTACGCCTAGATTCCAAAAATTAATGCAATACACATCAGACTGCACACACGGTGAATCAATACACATTTTGACCGGAGTGTCAATCTTTGATCGCGAGACCTATTTACGCGTACTACGTAGTCAAAACGTGTTGTGATGTCACCGGGTTTTGTGAATCTAATTTGCAGAAGTTCCCACAATGCCCTCAAACCCCACCCAGCACTGTCAAACTGACGTATGGCAGAGATGCAAGGCTATGTCTGTGGACAGGGGAATTAGAGGCTATTTAATGTGCTTTTCTGCCATTTTGGTGGAATTGTTGGGTCCTAGTTTTAACTAGCCAATTAATACTGTGTTTATTTGTGTCTGTGGCGAGGTGATAAGTCGGGATTCCGTCCCAAATCCCGACTATAATCGGGAATTTATTTACAGTGTATCGCCCTAAACAAGCAAGATTCCTACGTCCTTATTCTTCATGATGGGATGTTGTAGCGGGCCCGGCGGAGCTGGGGACGAGGATGAAAAGGCGAAGAAGGAGGCAAATAAACGGATAGAAAAACAATTACAGAAGGACAAACAACTGTATAGGGCCACGCACAGGCTTCTTTTACTGGGTGGGTATACATTGAAGTGAGGAATGTTGAACCGAGTCTACCAAATTGAACCTGTTGTTCCCCGTGCCGAACTATAGACTCGTCTGTAATCACTTTTTATTTTATTTTTAAGGTGCCGGAGAATCGGGGAAATCAACCATTGTAAAACAAATGAGGATTTTACACGTGAATGGGTTCGATTCAGAGTAAGTGTATTTTTTATTCGCCTGTGACACGCTTGTGTTGACCTAGAAAGAGCATTATTATAACGTGGTATGTACTAATGCCAGTGTGTGTGCTGTTTATGTATGCAAGGGCAAACCTATAGGCCAGAGGGGGTAGTGAAGGAGATGATAATCGTGTTCAAATTACCTTGAATTAATTCTTTCGATTGTTTATTGCTATTGTAGAGAAAGAAAACAGAAAATCGAAGACATTAAAAAGAACATACGAGATGGCATCTTGGTAAGTGTTCAAGCAAATGCATAACAATTGTGTATTTATTGATTGAATGGACAACCATCTTGGAATATGGCGACCATTTTGTCAAAATATTACCTTCTGAAATCTTTAAATTCAGATTTCTAACTGAGTACTATATAAGATTACTTAATATGTAACATGCACACCCTATATGTAGAAATGGTGACCTTGAAGTAACTGTCATCTGTGTTGTTTATTTAGATTACCTTTGAAGTTAAGTTCATGCCGGCATATAATATATAGATATATGCCAGCAGTAGATGGATCTATTCTTAATGATTAATTGTTTATTTTTATTTCTCCCCATAAGTTTTGTACACCAGTATAAGAGAATTTATGAATCAGAATTAAACTTTTTAACACTATTAATAGAGTAAACATTAAATCCACAATGTCACACATTTCTGAGCTGTCTATAAGCTATATGTCTTCGTACATATACATGTATGTATGCTTCCAAGATAGTAGCATCTATATAAACACATTCTGATGATCCTCTCATTGCAATTGTATACAGTACCATGATTGATATACAGGTACGGCCTATTACAATTTAATTGATGTACCAATTAAGGGGCTATCCATAATTATCATCCTTTTTCCAAAGTCTGCAAACAGCACTCCTTTCTCAAACCCCCCACCCTCCTGAAAAAATGTGCATCATCCTTATCATACCGCTGTTTGTTGTATTCAACACATTTATTTCACTTGTTTTTGTATGTGTCATACAACAATAGTTGTTGCGCCATTTCTCAAATAATGTAAATAAGGTCGTCATCAACGCTCTAGCGAACAAGATTTAGAACACTTAAGGAAATAACATGAAGACAGATTTCATATTTTGAAATGTTGTGATATCCGGAATATTAAGTGTGCAAAAAAATGATGAAAAAGCAAACCCCCTCCCCTTAGCGTTCTGTTTGCAGTCTTTGGAAAAAAGATGATAATTATGGATGGCCCCTAAAAACAATTAAAGGTGCAAATATCAAAATATAAGGGAAATCAGTTTTTTTAAATTCTAAATGATAAAAAATATCTTTGTATATCATATGTCATGTTAACAATTTTGATGGTTAATTTATTCTAGCTATCATTATAATGAATTATATCTTTACCTTCTTTAATAGTTTTAGACATGACATATATACAAACAAGTCTGTTGTACATAAATAGCAATATATGAACATTATATGTACTAATAAGGGCCAAGGCACTTAAAAAATTAGATAAAGGGAAGGGAAGCAATTAGGACTGTTTTAAGAGTCTAAACACTGAATAAATATACTTCAATATTAATGCTCTCCTGTAATGAATTTTAGCTATTATACATGGGCGCTTATAGGGTAGGGCACTTATTAAGTCGAATACGGTATCTGATTTCTCCTGAATTATCCTGACCTTATACCACATAAACATGAGTTAATGTTTCTTTAATTAATACTTATTAACCGCCGCAGTAGCTAAGTGGTAAGAGTGTTCACTTTGTGTATGGAAGATCCCAGGTTCATCCTCTGGCTGTGTCACACCTAAATTTAAATAAGATATTCTTCTTGCTCCATACTAAGCACTCAATATTTCTGGGTAGAATTCGATGGAAAGGTTGGTTCTATGCCAGGATGATGTGAACAAGTGAAGTATCATGTCAATGTGTCTAGGTCTGTGGTATGATATTTCAGTGAAACTGCACTATAAAGTCGCCAAAAGTGCACACTGTCACGAGAATACACTGTATAGATTTAATTTAAAATGTGTTTAATTTATGTTAAACCCCAATTAAACAAAAGTAAATATCTCTGGAGGGGTCTTATATTAACTGTGCAACATGAATACAGATCTAGACATTTGTTGTGCGACACAAATCACAATCAAGGTATTGGTCAGGACCGGTAGATGGATGTTTTACTGTAGATCCGATCGTCGTTATTAGCATACACTAAAGCTTTTCATCTTCTGATCAGCTTTGACTTTACTTAATATATTTTCTCCTTTTTCTCGAGAATTGTTTGAGTGATTGTCCTAGATTTCAACAGAGTCAGCTTTGGGGGAATTTGAAGGGGATTTAGATTTGTTCATATCTTTCTCCTAACCAAGGCCTTGACTCAAGAGGTAGAGCATTAACCTTGTGATCAGTTAGGCATGGGTTCAATTCCCGGCCGTTTCAGACATAAGATGTTACAATTAGGCAATCTTCATGCTCCCTGTCAAGTGCTCAGCATTACTGGGTAGGAGGAGGACTGTTTGGCTCAGTGTCAGGATAATGTCACCAAGTGGAGTCAATTTGTCTGCCGCGTGATATTTCATTGAGACAGCACTATAAAGTCGCCATCACTACCCACTGTCACAAGCAGGCACTGTCTTGATATGACCTAGACAGGAGTTGAAGGAACAAATGACAAACAAATCCTAACCTAGAAGGTCTTAAGTTTATTTTTGTTTACATATGTATATAATATCCTTGGGGCAGGTTTGTCCAAGGCTTAACTCTGTTGTCAAAAGTAGTTTACACATTTTGGAGTTGAATTTCAGAATATTTAATATTGGCATTTTTGTAATGTTTGAGGCAGGTTTCAGTCCCCAATTATAAGCTTATGATGTTCTTACTTCACGTGCATCGCTGAAAATAAACTTTTGATTGTATCCTGCTGAGTGCTAGTACAATCAAATGTGGGTTTCTGGCTGAGAGGGCTACAGTTTGTCTATATGTTTATAATATCTTAGTCTGTTTCTCAGTTACTATATGGCTTGGGATGTTGATACTGACCATATAAGCTTGGTTTACTTAATTTGTACCGTTTGACCTCTTCCTTAATTTCATGTAACGATGACTAAGGTAAAGTTTTTGTTTTTAGGTCATCTTTCCACCTATATGTGTTTGGTGTTTGATGTTCAAACTTGACCAGCACCTTAAGCTTATTTTGTATTAGTGCCACAGTTTGACCTTAATTATGGGGTCAATCTTGACCTGATTTCATGCTTCAACTAAATTTTAAGGTTTTGCCTAAAAAGCATATTCTCAGCTCCTATTAGCATCGGTCTTAAGAATTTTCTTGGCCTTTAACTTGATTGTTTATTTAAAGTACTTTTTGACCTACTTTTGATATGACTTTAGACCTTATTTTAACCTCAGTGAGTTAGGGATTCAGTTTATGTATATGTGTATCATAGGTCAGTTATTTTTCATCATTTCAATATATAGAATTTAGACAAAAGTTCCTTGTATTTCAATAGTATTTTTTAATGAAATTGTTGACTTTGTTTTTTCAGACAATAACGGGTGCAATGAGTACACTGAATCCTCCAGTGGCCCTAGAGAAGCCAGAGAATCAGAGTCGTGTTGACTTCATGCAAGAAAAAGCTAGCAACCCTGACTTTGATTACCCACCGGTAAGCTTATTCTTATATATACTAGAACATAAGCTTACTCTTATATACTAGAACATTAGCTTATTCTTATATACTAGAACATAAGCTTATTCTTATATACTAGATTATTGTCACAACGTTACAATGTAGTTCAGACTGCATGGACATAGCAACACTGGGCAAACTCAGGCAACTGTCTTGGTATGAGTTTGAACAGTGACCAGACATTTTAGCTGCATGCCTTGCACTGCCCCCTACCAAACAGTTTTACCATGGTATGATTTCATTTCTGGCTTCTTTCCTGGACTATTTCACAAAAAGTTATCTTTTTTATCTTTTTATAAAGTTAAATAAATAAACCGTATTTTGAATAGACCACAACGATTGTTCAAAGCTGCCAACTCGTATTCAAGTACAAGCGTTAAAGCTGTGTTATTTTATATGAAGCACAAAAGATAAAAATCACTGAGGCCATCGACAGAGCCCTGAGAGGTCAAAGTTGAACAGTAATATATCAAGGTATATAGATATGAAGTGTTTAACGAACAAAAATTAGCAATTTCTTGTGAACAGAAATCAACAAAGCTTATGAAACTAGGGCATTTACTGGGGAAGCAACAAATTAATATTGAAAACCTACTTCTTACATAAACTTAAGTGACAAAACTTCCATACATGTCCTTAGATCAATGTGAAATGTGTTGTATGAAGCTTCATAACCATTCAGTTTGCAATATTTCAAGTCGGATGAATGTTTTTGCTGGTTTTCTCTTGTTTTTTGTCCTCTGGACCCCTTTCCCATAAATCCCTTTGTCCATTGGCATTAACTTTTTCACCTTTTCAACTTTTCCTCCAACACGAAACTACAAAGCTCAACCAAACTTAGTTGGACTTGGCAGCATCCATGTTGGATTCAGATCTGCTCAAAATTTTGAGGGCACCACTAGGGGGGCAAAATTGCATATGGGTAATAATTGACAATATAACAAAAATCTTTTGCAAAGAAGCTAGAAGCTAAGCATTAATAGAGCTTAATGTTTGCTTGGAGAACCAAGTGTGTTCAAGGTATGACTCAAGCTCTTGTGTCAAATAAAGGTCACATGTATTGGGATCAAATTGTTACACTATAGTATAAGCAGATATATAAAAAAATTCAACCTTTTTGACTACTCCCAAACCAGTGCAGAGTGGACCAATTTCTATAAAAAATGTATGAATTAGCATCCCTATCTGCAAAGCTAGGGAAGGGCCATCAGCAGAAGCACAGGTTGCTTTTGCAATAAAATTATAGTGCTCTTTCAAGCAGGTGGTAGTAAATACCCAATGGGAACCTTGTTTACTTTAACCATCAAAAACGAATAAATTTTACAATCTGGTCAATGGTCAGTCTGAATTTGGTGTCTGAGCTTATAAATTATGTGCATACATTATGTCTCACTTATTGTGAATTTATCTTACATAAACCCATTCACTGGCAGTTAATCTATGTTATAAACTATATCAATATGACATTTGAGTCTTGAACATTGGTACACTTGATGATTCTTGAACACAAGTTCACTCGAATCATGAACATCAAGGAACGTGAGTCTTGAACATTGGTACACTTGATTTTTGGGACATCACGGAACTTGCAATTTGAGTCTTGAAGAATTGTACATTTTTAAAAGTCTTAAACATTGGTACCAGTGAGTCATGAGCAATTGTAAAGTAAAGTCATGAGCAATTGTACAGTTAAGTCATGAGCAATTGTACAGTAGAGTCATGAGCAATTGTAAAGTAAAGTCATGAGCAATTGTACAGTTAAGTCATGAGCAATTGTACAGTAGAGTCATGAGCAATTGTAAAGTAAAGTCATGAGCAATTGTACAGTTAAGTCATGAGCAATTGTACAGTAGAGTCATG
>JAUMGZ010178849.1:0-14205 GCA_032359645.1 Pododesmus macrochisma | reverse complement strand
GTCTAGCGGTATGATTCTCGCTTCGGGTGCGAGAGGTCCCGGGTTCGATTCCCGGACGAGCCCAATTTTTGTTGGGTTAACCGTAAAGCCGTTGGAAAAAAGTCCCCTAAATCAATGCTTGCGTATTAAAAAAAAAATAATAAGGGCAGACACCAATTAAGACGACCATTGTTTCGTCTGTGTTGCATCATAGATGGTGATTATACATCCTGTCGTGTTTTGTTTTTGTTGTATTTGGGTTTAACTTCCCTTTAACTCATGTTTAGGTCATATTGTGAATGTGTCTGCTTGTGACACTGCGCACTGATGGCGACTTAATAGTGTTGTTTCCCTGAAAAATCACGCAACACGCGCATTAACTTGATACTTCACTCCGTCATATTATATTGACACCAAGCTAACCAGTGCTTCTCCTTACAAGATTCCCAATCCATAGCAAGGAGCGAGATTATCAAATGTTGACGTCTAAGATATGACGCAGTCGGGGATCGAACCCGCTACTCGCCGCACATGAAGCGAACGCTGTGCATGATGATTGGGTGGTCGTTATATAGAATGAGTGGGCATTAAAATGAATTTTGGCGTTGCCAACAAGAGAGCGCAGCAAAATGACCTTTATTTAATATATTTCATGTATTGTTCATCATTATAATTAGTGATGTAACCCGAGTTTTCTGTCACTTTCTGCATTTTTTTTTTAATATCTTTCCACCACAAATGTTGACTGTTATATATTTCTAATTATCTATGAAAATATGATTTTTTAAAAAAAACTTAATAAATAAAGTTAATATCAAATTTAGATATAAGGTTTCTAAATAAAATATTTAAAAAAAAGTAAATATACAAAGCTGCAGGACGGATTCGAACCGGCAACCTTCGGCTATCAAGACTGGAATTTTTCCACTTGACCACATTGCGTTGCTCTCAATTAATAAACATTTTGAACACATTTTTGATTTGATTTGTTTATTCGTAATTTTTTTGTCATATAAAATACAGATAACATTTTTGTAATAGAGCTGTTGCACGTGACGTCACCGGTCCGCCATGTTGGAGGGCAAGCTAAGATGTTGCAGGAACTTTCAATTTAGTATTGAAAGTTCCTGGATGTTGTAATCATATTATATATTGGAATATCAAGGTGTAGAAAATGTGTGATAAATCCGTTATCCATGCACGGAATTTCATGAAATTAATATATTTGGAAAGAATTAAAATCATGCTTTACAATGATGTCAAAGTAAAAGTAGTTTATTTGTATTTGAATTCGTAGCGACTGTGTGAATATGGCAAAATTTAGTAAGATTATATTGTCAACACTCGTCAGTTGCCCCCCATACAGGTAAATTTTAGCCAGTAGCCCTTTAAATCGCCAGTTTTGAGTAACCGTGCAGCCTTTTATAGAAGAAAAAAGTACGTTCATGTAAGTTTCATATACAGTTTAAAAATATGACTAGTTGACTAATTAAACATTTATGCAAACTATCTTCAAATCCCGTGGGATTTCGTCGGCAAGACTCATAGAAATGTGAAGGTCATCTTGTCAGACAAACGTTTCACTGGATGAGTTTTTTTTCGATGAACTTTTCAAGCATGAAGCTGATACGGATCTTGTTTGCAGAAGGTTTTCGAATAACAGTGTACGTAAAATTCTATGTTTTTTTAGTTAGCTTCTCGCCTTCGGCCCGTCCGCGAGCTGCGCTCTCTATTATGTGTCGATTATACAAAGACATGATTTTTATTAGAATCAACCAACTATAGCATTGTGAATGAAAATTAAGGAGCGAGACATATTGGGTAAAAATTGCCGCATTTTAGTTTCTGTTTTAAAGGCGTTGTAAAATACTCAAGTTCTGTGTTCTTCCTTAAGACATTTTATATGTTAAAAAAATCATCGTAACGGGCATATGAGATGTATCCATACGTATCGCACACATTTTAAATGACTATGTTTTAAGTGTTTATCTCGCTTGATTTTATGTGACAAGACCAAACATTGCTATGGTGCCGCTGGTGTCGTCAGACGTTGAACTGGTTAATAGTGGAACCGAAAAATGACGTCATCTTTAAACTTGAATGTTCTTTTGCGACGTTAACGCATCTCCCCTGTAAAGGGATCAGTTATAACTATTACACCTTGACGTGTTAACGATCCACATTTCGTCCTACTGGCGCGGTGGCTCAGATGTAGAGATTTCGCTTCTTGATCCGGTAGGTATTGGTTCGAATCCATGCCGCGTCAAACCTAAGACATATTTCGTCCTAATTAAATTTCTTCTTTAAAACATCACTGTCGTAGTATACTATACCAGTCTATTCTATGTATGTATACGTGTGTAAGGTTTATAAGTAAGACATTATCAATATTGCCGTGCACGTTACCTTAGGACATTGCGATGACAGCTGTCACGTTCACTTCCAATTTTATTGTATGATAGCAAATTTGCAATACACATCGGCTCGTTGGTCTAGCGGTATGATTCTCGCTTCGGGTGCGAGAGGTCCCGGGTTCGATTCCCGGACGAGCCCAATTTTTGTTGGGTAAACCGTCAGGCCGTTTGAAAAATGTACCGTGAATCAATGCGTAAGGGCAGACACCATTAAAGACTACCATATTTCGTCGGTGTTGCATCATAATTGGTGACGTTACATCCTTTCGTGTTTGTTTTTTGGGGGTTTGACTTCCCTTTAAGACGTGTTTAGGTCATATTGTGACTATGTCTGCTTGTGACAGAAGCGACTTAATAGTGCTGTTTTACCCTGAAAAATCACGCAACACGCGCATTAACTTGATACTTCACTCCGTCATATTATTTTGACACCAAGCCAGCCAGTGCTTCTCCTTCCAAGATTCCCGATCCATAGCAAGGAGCGAGTTTATCAAATGTTGACGTCTGAGATGTGACGCAGTCGGGGTTCGAACCTGCGACCCGCCGCACATGAAGCGAACTCTGTGCACGATGATTGGGTGGTTGTTATATAGAACGAGTAGGTAGTATTGTGTATATATCGATTATACAAAGACAATCATGATTTGTTTTTAGAATCAACCAACTATAGCATTGTGTATAGAAAACGTTCCTTTTATAACGATAAACATGATTAAGGAGCAAGACATTTTGGGTAAAAATAAAAAAATTGCCGCATTTTAGTTTCTGTTTTAAAGGCGTTGTAAAATACTCAAGTTCTGTTTAATATTACTCCTTGAGACATTTATGTTAAAGAAAATCATTTTAACGTGCATGTGAGATGTATTCATACGTATAGCACACATTTTAAATGACTATGTTTTAAGTGTTTATCTCGCTTGATTTTATGTGACAAGACCTAACATTGCCATTGTGCCGCTGGTGTCGTCAGACGTTGAACTGGTTAGTGAAACCAACAAATGACGTTATATTTTCTCTTCTGTTTCTATATTAACCTTGAATGTTCTAAGGCGACGTTAACGCATCTTCTCTGTAAAGGGGTCTGTTATAAGTGTTACACCTTAACGTGTTTACGATCCACATTTCGTCCTACGATGGCTCAGATGTAGAGCTTTCGCTTCGTGATCCGGTAGGTATTGGTTCGAATCCCGGCCGCGTCAAACCTGAGACATATTTCGTCCTAATTAAATTTCTTCTTTAAAACATCACTGTCGTAGTATACTATACCAGTCTAAATAATGTATGTACATGTGTAAGGTTTATAAGTAATACATTATCAATATTGCCACGTTACCTTAGGACATTGCGATGACAGCTGTCACGTTCACTTCCAATTTTATTGTAAGATAGCAAACTCGCATTACACATCGGCTCGTTGGTCTAGCGGTATGATTCTCGCTTCGGGTGCGAGAGGTCCCGGGTTCGATTCCCGGACGAGCCCAATTTTTATAAGGTTAACTGTTATTAGGCAGTTGAAAAAAAAAGTCCCCTGAATCAATGCGTAAGAGCAGCCACAAATACAGATAAAATTACTTCGTCGTTGCTGTATCCGAGTTGGGGACGTCACTTCTTGTCTCATTTTGTTTTATTTTCGGGGTTTTTACTTCCCTTTAACACATGTTTATGTCATTTGTGACTATCTGCTTGTGACAGTGCGCACTGATGGCGTCATTATAGTGCTGTCTCCCTGAAATATCACGCCACACGTGCATTAACTAAATACATTACTCGTTCACATGAAACTGACACCCAGCCAACGGTCAGTCCTACACCTTCCAATTTTCCTGTGTGCTTGGCAAGGATCAAGATTATCAAATGTTGACGTCTAAGGTGCGATGCGACCGGGGATCGAACCCGTGACCCGCTGCACATGAAGCGATCTTTCTCTCTCTCCGAAGGTGGAGTGGTTGATATGCAGAATGAGTAGGCAGTATTATGTATCGATTATTCCAAGACAATCGTGATTTATTTGTTATTGTTTGTTTTATCAACCATAGAATATTGAATAGAAAACGTTCTTAAATCGATAAATACAACGAAAAGAGGAAGACATATTGGATAAACAATTACCGCTTTTTTAGTTATTATCTTATAGGTGTTTTTAAAACACCAAAGTTCTGTTATTAATCCTTTAGACATTTTATATATGAATAAAAAATCATTTTAACGGTCATGTGAGATATATTCATACGTAAAGCACAGATTTTAAATGCCTATGTTTTAAGTGTTTATCTCGCTTGATTTCATATGACAAGACCTAACATTGCCATTGTGCCGCTGATGTCGTTAGACGTCGAACTGGTCAGTGGAACCAAAAAATGACGCCAACTCAACGGGGAGTGACAGGTCTAGAAATTGACATGGACATGTTAAAATCAAGTGATAAATTGATCTAACAATCAAAACAATTCTCTCTCATTCTGAGGTCAACTGGCATGTACTGTTATGTGAAATACGTATTGTGTAAATGACAAAAAGTTGTCTTTATATTTTGAAATATGTTTTTAAGATTAATATTCTTTTATCGTAAGATCACGTTTACTAACAGTGTCTGGTGTGAACAATGAGAAAAGCGCTCTACATCGTAAGGTGCTTTTAGAACGGGGATACGAGAAAAATTTAGTACATTTTTAATGGTTGTATTTTACGACATACATGCACAAATTGAAACAAGAGCATTAACTCTCATTCTATTCTTACTCTATATCCACTCTTCGCAACTTCGGCCGTTTCCGTGTACTTGGTGTACTCGTCTTACTGGAAGCGGCCATTGGAACTACTTTCAGAAACTTCAAATACATAATTCAAAAATCTCCTTGACAACGTACAACGGAGATGAGGTATATAAACAATGTTCATACGAGCTTAAGATATGTTACATGCATTCTTGGAAACTCGCTATGTCTATAAAGTAGCACTTTTGCGCACACTACACCGAGTGAAGCGTCTCCCTCCGTCGAAGAAATGTGCGGTGTAGACACATATCGCCGACCGTAGTACAGCAGCTGAGATTTGAATGAGAGTAACGGATTCACCCGAGGTTTGCCGATTGACTCTATATCCATACTGTTGAATGGCATTATGTCGTCAGTCTTTTTCTCCCTGTTTTTCTTTTTATTTTAAAAATCTATACCTTCAACTCAGTCGAAGGTCACCACCACGCGTCTAACATGTAGTTCCTTTAAATGCGTACTTACTGGAGTTAATTAATGGTAAGTAAACTAATCATGTGTTTGGTAAGAAAACTAAAACTCGAATGAAAAACAACATTTCCCACAAATCCAAGAAAACAACCATAATTGTGTTTCATAGACTGTTAATATTCGCTGTTACGTTTGTTAGGGTACAATATTTCCAAATACAAAGTTCATCAACGTTTTACTGAAATAACAAGGACATTGTGTTTCTAGATTTTTCGTTGCCGTTCTGTATATTTAATGCATTTTCTTGGAGTGTTTGTCTTTTATCATTTCTTTCGCTAGTTTATCTCTTGATCTTTTGTTGTTATTTTTGAAAAATAGATTTTTGTTGGTGTTGTTGTCCTTGGACTTGTTCGTTTTTCAGACTATTTAACTATTTTGCCCTTCACTGTTCCTTGGTTTGTACGTCTGTAAACTTTGATCTTTACGTCTGTCTCCAGATTTATTGTTGGTTTATTGGAACTATAGACTTTTCCTTGGTATCTTAACATATATCTCTGCTATACATTATATCTGACTAAAATTATGTTCTTTTCATATTTTTTGTACAGATCACTCACCGGAAAACTCCGATGGCCTGTACTTCTCTGCTTCTTCAAAGGTATGTTCGGTTCTAAACTTTGGAATTTTAGCTCCTTATAAAGGTTGAAAGTTGTTCTCATTTGTCTTTTCCCAATACTTCAAAATTACGGCATTTTACAATTATTGGTATTGATAAGCAATTTCTCCATATAAAAATTGATTTCTTTTTAGCTCTTTAAACTAACCATCTGTATTTATGCGTCATAACATTGTAAAAGGCGTGACATCATTGATGATACTAAACCGTGAAATTTGGCGGGAAATGTTATCGTTATGCTAACCAAGAGTGAAGTCGTGATCTCATCAATGGCGATCACGTATTCCAAGACTTCAAAACACCATGATTCATCTATCGACTGTAATGTCAAAGGAGGCGTTCGATATAATTTCTTTCCCGAAAATACAATCTTGTTAGGTTTTATTGCACACAAGTTCTAATGCCCTGTGAATTTTAGCCTTCAGGGTCTCATTCCATCTTTCGTTATCTCCGCGAAACAACCTGATTAAAGTCCAAATTAAATTTAATTACCTCCTCGTGTAAAACACGAAGCACAAAGGCTTCTTTTTTAAACGCTTTGGAGATGAAGTTTCATGCGTTAATGTCGTTACTTCCTTTAGGGAGGTATTGCGGTACCGACAACCAATTACTTTGCTTATGGGGAGTTATAACCTTCAAACGACAATTTGGAGTTGTGGAATGACATCGTTAATTGCCATTTTAACTGCCTCAAGTACACATTTCATAAAAGGCAAAGTACGAGGATCAAATGTGTGGACGTGTTCAATTCCAAACTCTCGATAGTTCCATTACGATAATCCTTGCCGTTATTAGACTATTATTGTATAAATGCCGTCATTGACGCACGTACATCGTCCTTGTCAACGAATCCTTAGACTTGTGTGCGTTCGAATGTCGTAACTATCAACTCTTAACATTAAAATCTGAACTAATTGTATTTCGTGAGAGTGCAAAAAGGTATACTGAGAAATACTTGCAATAAACGATTTTTTTCTACTATTTTCATTTTAGACAAAATACTCCTCTTGTTCCTTCTGTCTTTATATATTTTTGTAATAGAGGGTGGTGCTCTGTGTTTGTATAGCTTGTGTATTGTCAATGATTAGGTTCTTCGACGTCATTATATTAACAGTTTTGAATAAAGATACGGAATAAGAAAAATTCAATTTATGATTGTTAAAAAAATGTCATATTTTGTAAACCTATGTTGATGTGAGGGTATAATGTCGGGTCTCTCTCTCTCTCTCTCTCTCTCTCTCTCTCTCTCTCTCTCTCTCTCGCTCTCTCTCTCTCTCTCTCTTCACCTTGTAAAAATTGGACAACTATATGTTTATCATGGTCCTTGTTGTCGACAAATATATGATATTTTCATTTCTGGTACAGAGTCTCTTAATATTTCATTACATCAATTAACTAGAAGAAAAACTTGGATGTGACTAGGAAAGATGTTTTTAAAAAAAAAACCGAACAGAAAGCGTCAACCACGCCGCGAAACGGAATTGAAATTTCAGTACACGAATAACTTCACAACAACTTAATACGCATTCATATAAAAGACGGATCCTGTTTATACTCCTGAGTTTATATGTTGTGTTCTGAGCAGTTTTGGGCGAGTTGTTATTTTGGTACATCAGACTTTCGCTACTAGATGATGCAGGATGTTCCGCGGTGGTAACACACTTTAGCTGTCAAACATCATTGAGACTATCAGCGCGTCTTACAGTGTTTTTCTTGCTTTTAGCGTCTTTTGTATAGGAATAAGCACATTCGTTCCTTTGTCTGTGGGCTTCACTTGAATTCAGTCTCACAAGATGTAAAAGATGACCATTAAAGGGGCACAACTCGAATGACAGTCTTAGCCACATCTCAATGTACAAAGGACACTTTACTTTTGCTTTTTTGATAACCTTATTGATGATTTATACGTAAAATGTTCTCTTCTTTGCGATATTGTCTTTCTCTCCTTCCTTTGCGGATTGTTTTTAGTTTTAGTTTACATTATAATGATCCGGTGCGATTTTGTTCCTTTTCCTTGAATTGTTGGGGGTTTTTTTACTTTCTTTTTTAATTCTAGCGAGTATCAACAAAGTCTTCTATTTCAGACTTGATGAAATGCAGATAGTTTAGGACATTCCGTGCACTAAATAGCCAAGACACAACATGTTTGTTACTTATATACACGCTACTGTTGTACTTGACATAACAGCAGGCATATAACAATTTAATTTGTTTTTAATTTTACTAGTAACCGAAACTTTTTTTTAGAAAAATATATGAATTCGTCATTTATGCCAATAATTTTACATTAAACCCTTTTCTTAATTGTTTATAATTTTTTAACCGTAATGCATTTGGAAATACGCTTGTTTGATACGAGACATGAGATGACACAAGTCCATGCACACACAGATATTGAATCGAGGATATCGAAAATGTAAGCTTTAAAAAACTAACAAGTTTGTTTTACATATCTGAGTGCAATGTCAAGACAGAAAGTCTGTTGACGTATAGTCTCTGCTGACAATCAGGCTAAAATTGGAATTTCAAAAATGAGAGGTGACTAAATTGAAATGAATTTTTATTTCGCTAAATTTTCTAAAGAAACAATTGAAAGATACACTTAATAAAGTCAAACATAAGATAAACTGCAGTGTAACCACGCTAATTGAGAGGGCTTCAAGTGTAGAATTATTCTTTAACCGCAAAAATACACCTTTTAAAACCAGATACAGCATTCTCAGTCTATCGCACTGACATGTTAATCTTGTATTTATTGCTAGTTGAGAAACATTTCAACACGTTCCTAATCCCGTAGGGCGGGACACCAAACATATACAGTTGTGTTTTCCAAACAGGTACATTTTAAAGCTGGTAGTCACGGCATTCTACAATATATGGTGTATTCTCCTATTGTGAACTGAGATTGATGGTGACAGGACTATTGTGTTATAGTATTGTGTGAACTTGATTGATTTAGTAAATTTATCTCGCCACAGATAAGGTCGGATAGGATCCATCAAATAATACGACTTCCTGTTAATCATTTAAATCCTATTCTCTTCATTTTATAAACACTTGGATCCTACATTTAAACCAGTCAACATACTTTTATTGCCGGTTTGATTTGCGCTTGATCACTTGAGATAAGTTAATCTTATTTACAATATTCAAATAAAATTCACAACCTTGACAGTATAAGTCTCTAAGTGTATACGTAAATCTCGGGATGTGCTTAAAAAGGTTCATCAATAACACACACCCAAACGAGGAAGTCGTAACACGTGCAATGCTTGTAAACATCCCTTCACTTCTTTATTTACTGAAGGACAATTTACATGTATACATTAACAAAAAACTTACCACACAATAAGTAATTTTATGTTTTTTGGCAGAAGAAACTATGAATTAAAGCTTTGTATATGCGATACCGTTTGGATATCGCTGTGCGAGCCCAGCTCAATCATTTCCTTGTTTATTGTTAAGTTGTTTTGTTCCTTTGCCCCACGCTCGTAATTTGAATAAAAACGGGTTGATTCGGAGTCAGCGTATTCGAGTCAGCATTAATATATTGACTTTGTAGGGTGCACAAAATGAACTAAGTTTTAAGTCCTCGTCAATTTCCTCTTTTGTCATGGTCTACCGGACAATTGTCCATTAAGCAACAAATACATTGAAGTTTAAAATAAAGTCGCCATTCATTAAATTGGTTTTGGTTAATACTGAAGCGAAAAAGGACAACCATTTTCTTGATGTGCAAATAATTATTGTAGCCAACAATACGGCGTCAAAAATTAATAGAAAATAAAAAACATTATAAAGTTGTTTTTATTTAATATCCTATAACTTTCGTCATATACAATGTATTAGCTATTCAAAATGTCTGGTGTTTATTATGCACACAGGTTCTCCTTTTTCCTTTATGTTTCTATACAGAAACCTCAAAACACGAGGGAAAAAATAGTATTTATCACTCATGCAATGATCTGACTTTAGTTATTTGAAGAAAATTTCTAGAATATAGCTCAGTATGTTGACAATTGTTCGTGTAGAATTGCGACTACATTTTCTGATTATTAAGTTTAAATTAAATAAATGAACATGTAGTTCTTGGAGGATTTGAAAAGATTTCTTCACGTTTTATTCTATCTGAAAGGATCTAAATGTGATTGTGGCGTCACAAATTTACACAATTGGGACGTGCAACTTACAGTTTGGGAGCCAACATTAAGTTTCTTATTTTATTGCATGTTTTACACAAAAATGATCAGGATTAATCTCCTTTCTACACTAGGATCTGGATTTCGTCAGATCGATGTTTGTCCTGTTAAAATTTGTCTGTGATCTTTACAAACAGTTGACGTTTATGCGATCTTTACAAACAGTTGAAGTTGTAATGCGACCTATACAAACAATTGACGTTGTTATGCTATCTTTACATACAGTTATAGTTGTTATGCGACCAATACAAAGAGTTGACATTGTGATTTCGCTTATACAGCTTTTGAGGTTGTGATGCGACTTATACAAACAGCTGACATTTACGCGACATGTAAAAAAACAGTTGACGTTGTTATGCGATCTATAGAAACAGTTAACGTTGTTATGCGACCTATACAAACAGCTAACGTTTATGCGACATGTACAAAAAGTTGACGTTATTATGCGAGCTATACAAACAGTTGACGTTGTTATGCGACCTATACCAACAGTTGACGTTGATATGCGACCTATGCAAACAGTTGACGTTGTTATGCGATATATAGAAACAGTTGACGTTGTTATGCAACCTATACAAACAGCTGACGTTTATGCGACATGTACAAAACATTTGACGCTGTTATGCGACCTATACCAACAGTTGACGTTGATATGCGACCTATGCAAACAGTTGACGTTGTTATGCGATTCATAGAAACAGTTGACGTTGTGATGCGACCTATACAAACAGCTGACTTTGTTGCGACATGTACAAACAGTTGGCGTTGATATGCGGCATATGCAAACAGTTGGCGTTGTGATGCGACCTATGAAAGCAGTTGACGTTGTGATGCGACCTATACAAACAGCTGACGTTTATGCGACATGTGCAAACTGTTGATTGTTATGCGACCTATGCAAACAGTTGACGATGTATGCGACCTATACAAACAGCTGACGTTTATGCGACATGTACAAACAGTTGACGTTGTTATGCGACCTATGCAAACAGTTTACGTTTTCATGTGACCTGTACAAACAGTTAACGTTGTTATGCGACCTATGCAAACAGTTGACGTTGTTATGTGGCCTATACCAACAGTTGACGTTGTTTTGCGACCTATGCAAACAGTTGACGTTTTGACCTCTACGCCCATGCAATGTGATGACATTATAGTTTTAAACAGATTATGATAAAGAAATAGTTTGAACAAATGTTGAGAGAAAAACCACTTAGCCTAAACCGCCTGCTTAGATATCTGAATTATGGAAACTACAGTTTTATTGTTTATGACTTGAATTAAACAGAGCTTTCACTTGTACGAACACTATCATTCCATCCAGACAATGAGCTATATTCACTGTCCCACGCAACGATTATACCGATAAATCTGTTACTATTACGTCATTGATTAATAAAATGTCCATTCAGTGTTTGTTCGATTTAATCTATAAAGCGGTTGAAGATGAGATATAATTACTATAACCTGGATTTTTGTTGTCTGAGCAATTAACCTTGAACAAATTCTGAAGCTTATGTTTAAACTTTTTGTATCTAGAAAATGTAACATCTAAATATACAGTGTACTTCTAAATAAACGACAGACGGTACGTGACTATGAACCTGCGTCTTATATACCAATTAAAAACAGATTCTTACAAGAAAGCAAAAACTTTATATTGTGAATGTTAATCATCACTATGTATTATTTTTAAGATATTCAATTGATTGTAGAGTGTATTTGAAACGTTGTTCAAGCGATATGTTGTCTTTTTTCTTGCATGATTTTTTTTTAAAAATGTATGTCAAGCGTTGTTCTCTTGTTATATTTAAATATCACGCCACAGACACATTTGTATGATACTTTTCTCGGTCACATCATACTGACACCGAGCCTGCCAGTCTTTTGCTTAGCAAGAAACGCCGAACGCTTAGCAAGGGGAGATTATTATCTAATGTTGACGTCTCAGGTGGGACGGAAAGAATATCAAACCCGAGACCTCCCGTACACGAAGCCAACACTCTCCCAATTTAATCAACTGCTTGACGTTGTAATGCGACCTATACAAACAGTTCACGTTTGTATTCGACCTTATCAAACAGTTGACGTTGTAATGTGATCTATCAAACATGTGACGTTGTAATGTTACTTATTTAAACAATTGACGTTGTAATAAGACCTATTTAGTCATATGACGTTATGATGTAAACTTATTCGAGCAGATAACGTTGTGATGTGACCTATTTAAACAGTTGACGTTGTTATGTGAACTATACAAATAGATGACGTTGTTATGCGTCCTATACAAACAGATGACGTTGTTAGTGACCTATATAAACAGATGACGTTGTTATGTGACCTATATAAACAGATGACGTTGTTATGTAACCTATACAAACAGACGACGTTGTAATGTGACCTTTACAAACAGTTGACGTTGTTATGTGACCTATACAAACAGATGACGTTGTTATGTGACTTTTTCAGACATATGACGTTGTGATGTGGACGTATACAAACAGATGACGTGTTTACTATGTGATTTTTTCAAATATATGACGCTGTTATGTGACCTATACAAACAGATGACGTTGTAATGTGACCTATACAAAAAACGACGTTGTTATGCGACCTTTACAAACAGCTGACGTTTATGCGAGATGTACAACAGTTGACGTTGTTATGTGACCTATTCGGACAGTTGACGTTGTGGTGTGACCTATACAAACAGATGACGTTGTGATGTGCCCTTTACAAACAGCTGACGTTTATGCGACATGTACAACAGTTGACGTTGTTATGTGACCTATTCGAACAGTTGACGTTGTGGTGTGACCTATACAAACAGATGGCGTTGTGATGTGCCTATACAAAAAGATGACGTTGTGTTGTGACATATACAAACATATGCCGTTGTGATGTGACCTATACAAACAGATGCCGTTGTGATGTGACCTATACAAACAGATGACGTTGTTATGCGACTTATACAAACAGATGACGTTGTGATGTGACCTATACAAACAGTTGACGTTTTGACCTCTACGCCCATGCAATGTGATGACATTTTAGTTTTAAACAGATTATGATAAAGAAATAGTTTGAACAAATATTGAGAGAAAAACCACATACCATTAACCGCCTGCTTAGATATCTGAATTATGGAAACTACAGTTTTATTGTTTATGACTTGAATTAAACAGATCTTTCACTTGTACGAACACTATCATTCCATCCAGACAATGAGCTTTATTTACTGTTCCACGCAACGATTATACCGATAAATCTGTTACTATTACGTCATTGATTAATAAAATTTTCATTCAGTTTTTGTTCGATTTAATCTAGAAAGCGGGCGTAGATGACATATAATTATTATAATCCGGATATTTGGTGTCTAAGCAATTAACCTTGAACAAATACTGAAGCTTATGTTTAAACTTTTTGTATCTAGAAATGGAACATCTAAATATACAATGTACTTCTAAATATACGACAGACGGTAAAGTTGTTATGCGACCAATACAAAGAGTTGACATTTTGATTTCGCTTATACAGCTTTTGAGGTTTTGATGCGACCTATACAAACAGCTGACGTTTACGCGACATGTACAAACAGTTGACGTTGTTATGCGACCTATAGAAACAGTTGACGTTGATATGCGACCTATACAAGCAGCTAACGTTTATGCGACATGTTCAAAACATTTGACGTTATTATGCGAGCTATACAAACAGTTAACGTTGTTATGCGACCTATACAAATAGTTGAC
>JAUMGZ010178838.1:0-14205 GCA_032359645.1 Pododesmus macrochisma | reverse complement strand
GAAGATGTCATCCTTAGGGGAAGGGGATTCAGATTTGTTCAAATGACGGGGCTAGGTACCCAGGGAGGGTCACTTAGAGGCCCAAATGGGGAAAATTTGATAAAATTTCAAAAATCTTTTATAAACTAGAAGGCCTTGTGCATAATACTTTGGTTTGTAGTAAATTTAGGGCATGGAGAACCAACTTTGTTCAAGGAGTGACTTTTGGATAAAAAATATTCAAATGCCATTCTAGATGGACGTTGAGGCCCCATGGGCCTCTTGTTTATGAAATTTTGTACAAATAATAACCACTACCAAATAGCGTATGGCAAACAAGAACCATTTCACTTGGTCTACTATACCCAGAACTTTTTCCCTTTTAAAGAAAAATCTTTGTCATTCTATTAAACAAGCTTGTCTAGACCATAACTCTTAAACTATTTTAAATATTTTCATGACATTGAGTTCAAATGATAAGCACTATGAGATAGTGTGCAATGCACAAGAATTACAACTCTTGGTCAACTATGGGTCTCAACTATACTTAGCGTTATCTCCCCTTTAAAAGAAAAACTAATTCTTTCACATATGCTTGTCCGGATGCATAACTTTTAAAATTTGACTTAAGGAAACTTGATAAACATGTTTAGGATATTTAGGTGACATGTAGTGTGCAAAAACCACAACTCTTGCTCTGTTACACATAGAGTTATTGCCCTTTGTGATAAAGTTTTCTTTTTCTGCCATGAAATTGTCTGTGTAGGGGATATTGCTACCACCAAGCACAAGAGCAGGTGTTTCGAAAATAACCATTGCCCTAGTAACATAGTTGTACTTGTAGTCTCTTATAAAAAACAATGAATTCAATTTGACTAAATAAATTCCAGATTTTAAACACAAACAATTAGCACAATAGAAACCATTGATTATGAAGAAGAAATATTAATTGTGTTTATCCTCAATTTAGTAAAAACAAACTATATATTTATTGTAACTTTAGTTATACTTTGATTCATACAACTTTGAAGAGATTCATTTATTCTGGAAACAATGTTAACCCCATGCACCTGTATTGAATTTAAAGAAGAAGAAAAAGGATTGTAGAAGTATGAAATTGTAGATAGTGCAAGGCTTGATTTTACAAAGTGTGTGTATCAACATTTCTGAGAAGCAATGTTACAGAAATCCTTAAAAAAATCTCACATTTATATAAATCTGTTTTAACATTTATAAAATATTTAAGGCACACTTATAAATAAGTTTTTCACTATTTTGTTTGTAGGCTATATTTGATTGCATTTGTGATCTGGATCAGAAAGGACAGAGTTATATATTTGAAGCGGCAAGGAATCCTACTAAGCTGTACGACCAAATAGCACAGTTACTGGCTCACCCTCTACAAAGACCCATACAAAGAAATATATCATACAGATTACACAATGTGGCAGATATTGACACATTTCATAACCAACCAGTGCAGCCTTAAGAAAAAGTATCATCTAACTGAACTATAGGATCATACATATTTAATATTCAATGTGGCAAACATTGACACATTTCATAATCAAAAAGTGCAGTCATATGAAAAAATATTATCTAACTTGTACCATAGGGAAAAACATGTTTGCATTTTGAAAAATCAACCAGTCTTAATACAGCAGAAAAATGCATCAATTTGAACTCAGTTATAAGATGTTCATTGAAACATTAACATTATGACATAAATTTATCTGTTGCCAGAGAGAAAAAATCAGCTTTATGTATTTCAGTCTTCAAATGGGAAAAATAACTATTTTGGTCATATCAAAAATTGTAACATGCATTGGAGGAAAGTCAACCAGTTTATTATCTTGTTTTGTTAAAAAAGATTTAGTGGACACAGTAAATTTACCAGCTAAGTATAAAAGATAGTATTAAAGTCATGACGAGGAAGCAGAGTCTTAGAAAGGTTATCCAAAATCAAAAATACTTTTTCTACACTGATGTAATTTATTATATCACCACTATAAAGTTAGAAAGGGTACACTGTTTTCATCATGTCCATCTGTCCATTTGTGTGTTTTCTGTTGACAACAGCTAGTCTAGAGCACAACCTCAATAACATGATGTACACATGTATCATGGACATTACAGTGACTCTTTTTGTCCCAAGTATTGCCCCTTTTCTTGGAAAAGTCTCTTTCCCTGGGACAACTGTGTAGGAATGTTGTCAATGTAATTAAGAACCCTATCAGTAAACTTTCAACAAGGATGTGTTAGTCTGCCACCTGACTACAGTTCTTGCTTGATTCTTTGAGTTGAATTATAGTAGCTTTACGTTGTATTCCAAGATGTTAATATAAATATTGTTCTTTATTTATTTATTAAATCTCATAAACTGTCATTTTCTAGTTTTGTTTGTAAACTAGTAAGTTAATGTTAATTATACTCACATCACACCCAAACAAAGTTAAGGATTATGCAACTGATCACTTAATGAACGAATCTCTCACAAACTCCAGTAATTGTTGAATTGCCTATCACTAAAGGGGGTGCTATAAATGAAGAGATATAACAAGCGTAGGGGTATAACTATTAGTATGCCATCTGATGAAAGCTATTTGTTTTAATGCCAGACATAAGATACTGATATTTAATGTGTATGCTGATGTGCATAAACATCCAAATGTTTGTTATCAATAAACATGAATTATAAACTAGCAAAAACATACAAAATAGTCCTATAACACCAATTTGGGCAAACCTTCCCTTGTCATGTCAGAAAAGCAGTCTTGGGCAACTATTCATAAATATTACATACTTAATGAAACAGATCAATATTTGATCAAATTTTACAACATTTCAAAAATCTTCTATTAACTAGACTATAGGCATACACCTTTGAGGCATAGAGAACAAGGTTGTTCAACTTCTAGGTGTGAATCTAGGGTCAAAAATAGGTTACATATTTCGTTGTTCAAATTTGACAACAAATAAAAAAGCTTTTAAATACTTATCAATTAAAATAACAAATGAAATGCTAGTGCTGTTAAAACCCAATGGGCCTCTTGTCTTGTTGTACATTGAAGAATGTATCCTTAACATGTATTTAAAAATAAATATTCAAATATCTCGTGGTGATAACTGGAGTACCAGACCTGTTTACTTGTTTGGAGTGTCCGTATTTTCCACGGATTTTCACTTGAATGAGTGAATCAGTGATCATGAGTAAGAGTGAGATAACATATATGTGTATTCATTTAGTAAGGAATTCAATTTGTAAACATGGTAAATGACAGCAGCTTTGAGCAAAATCTGGGGTTCGGGACGGGTGTCTCACACAGAGTGAATCAGTGCTCATGAGTAAGAGTGGGATAACATATATGTGTATTCATTTAGTAAGGAATTCAATTTGTAAACATGGTAAATGACAGCAGCTTCAAGCAAGATCTGGGGTTCGGGATGGGTTGTCTCACAGAGTTTTGGTTCCTTACTCTTATAAATATCATATTTATTGGAGGCACAATTTAGATTGCATTATTTTCTTATTTTCAGAATTAAAATGTTTATGATTGCAAAATATTATACTGACAAGAAGCCAAAAATACTGACAAGTCACACCAAGAATGCTGATAGACACCACATACCGTAAGGTAAACAGGTCTGGAGTACCGTTGTGCATGCTGTCATTCAAACAGTCAATACCTGCTGAATAAATTTTATAATATTTGTTGAACAATCTTTTATTCAATTTTCATTGGTTTTGAAGTTTTAATGCAAATCCTCATCTCGAGCTTTCTTTGTCTTTATTGAAACCTTCTGTCAATGAAGAAAATTATAAGTCTTTAATTTTATTGTCTGTGCTTGTTATGTGGATAAGCTTGCCGCTTTTCTGTGTATATTTAAAGTAATATTTTGCTTAATAGTAATGTTATTGAATATATACTACCATATTTTGCTAGTACTTGTCATGAATGAAATTATTTTTATAAATAAGATACCAAGGGTTGTAGTTGTTAAAATTTTCATGTTAATATTAAGTGCAATAAATGTATCAAAACAAATATGATTATTTATTAATCGTGAGTACATTACAAGTGTGGACTAGAAAGCTTTTAGTATTGTCAGAATCTCATAAATTGTATTCAACCTGTCTTTAAAGACTATTCAATGGAACCAAGAAAAGTGGCCTTTATAGACAGGTGACCTTTAAACCAGGTTCAACTTAGTTGAAATATGAAGAAGAAGGGATCTTAAATTCTGGCCTTTAAAGACAGGTGTTTGTTACAAAGAGGTTGCCTATAAGACAGGTTTGGCTGTACTTGTATGTGGTGGTGCTACAGAAATGTGGTATCATTTTGAAATCCTCAGTTGATATATTACTTTTTGTCTTAACTTCAATTGAAGGTAGATGACAGCTAAAATGAAGGCAGGTCACATTGACCTATATTATCTGCTGAATTAACCTTTTTTAGTCCATCTGGACCAAAGGTCCTATGGTCAAAAATAGGTTACGAATTTTGGGGTCAAAGTTCAACACTATAGCAAATATGTTAACTTTTCATAATTTCGACTTCTTGTCCAACACTACTTGACCAATTTCATTGAAACTTGGAAGATGTCAGCCTTAGGGGAAGGGGATTCAGATTTGTTCAAATGACAGGGCTAGAAACCCAAGGAGGGTCACTTGGGGGCCTAAATGGGGAAAAATTTGATAAAATTTCAAAAATCTTCATATAAACTAGAAGACCTAGTTCATAATGCTTTGGTTTGTAGTATCTTTAGGGCATGAAGAACAAACTTTGTTCAAAAAGTGGCCCTCAGTGTGTGACCTTTTCCTATACAAATCCTGTCCGTCGTAGTTAACTTTTCACATATCGACTTTTTCTCCTTAACCACTGGACCCATTTCATCCAAAGTTGGTAGGAAGTATCCCTAGGGGAAGGGGATTAAGATTTGTTAAAGACCCCAGGGGTCACCACTAGGGGAGAAAATTTGTCAAAACTTCAAAAATCTTCTTCTAATAAACTAGAAGGCCTAGAGCTTAATGTTTTGGGATGAAGTAACTTTAGGTCATGGAGAACCAAGTTTGTTCAAGGTATGACTTTTGGGTAAAAAATAGGTTACACTTTTTGAGTCAAAGTTCAACACTATAGCAAATGTGTTAACTATTCACATTTTTGACTTCTTGTCGAAAACTATTGGACCAATTTCATCCAAACTCGGTAGAAGGCATCCCTAGGGGAAGGTGGTTCAGATATTTTCAAATGATGAGGCTAGAACCCAACAGGGCACCACTTTGGCTGGCCCAAATGGGGAAAATTTGACAAAACTTCAAAAATCTATTATTAGAAAGCCTAGTGTTTAATGCTTTGGTATGTTTTCAATTTAGGGCATGGAGAACCAAGTTTGTTGAAGGCATGATCCTATTGTCAAAAGTATTCAAATTCCAAATAATTTCTTTAATCGGCCCGTCAGCCAGAGGGACATAAAGGCCCAATGAGCCTCTCGTTGATGACATACAGTCAACATGCGGATGACAATCGATGTGAATGATGTTTACTATTTCATGGGGTTGGACATACCTTCAGCTCATGTTTAGGTCACATATCGAGATGTCTGCTTGTGACGGTGCACACTGATTGCAGCTTTATAGTGCTGTCTCACTGAAATTCCATGCAACAGACACATTGACACGATACTTCCCTCAACACATTATCCCGACATGGAGACAACCAGTCCCTCTCCTACCAAGAATGCCAAGCACTTATCAGGGAGTTAAATTACCTAATTGTAGCGTCTTAGGTTTGATGCGGCTATGGATCAAAACGATGCCTACATTGAATACGAAGCAAATGCTCTCACCAATGAGCTTCCTCGCTGGTAAAGGATGAATGATGACATTAGGATTGGTATAAGAAAAGTCTTCTTGTGTTCTCTAGGAAACTCTTGTACCTATAATTTACAGAAAGATGTCTGAAGTCATATTGATATACATGAATGGCCATGTTCACATTTGACAACAAAATGCCTAACCTTTAGTTGACCTCTGGGTCACTCAGGACTACAAATATGGTTATCAATGCCCTCAGGCTGCTTCATTCGCAAATATTAAGTTCTAGGATTTCTGATATACTTGAAGACAATTTCATTTAAAGTTTAAGAAATAAACATAAATATATATATATCTTTATTTTTCCCCTTTAACCACTTAGGTGGTTGAGTTCAATCAATTGAACTAAAATGATTCCCTTTCCAAAGTATGCTTTCTACCAAGTTTGGTTGAAATTGTTCTCGGAGAAGCTGAAAATGCCAAAAAAGTTTTTCGATAGACAGGATTTGTGTAGGAATGTCCACCTCAAACTTTTGTTCAAGATGGAATAACAGTTTGTCTTAAATGACAAAAATTGGCTTGGTCTATAGAATATTAAATAATGAAGAACAAATTAAAGTGTTTTAATTACATTTAATAAATAAAATAACACACAAATACTAACAGTCATTCTATAAATGTTCTTACATTCACCATATTCATTCACCATCTTCTCTGTCCGTCATTCTTTCTTCCTTTCTCTCTCACTTTCTGTTTAATTTCATCTTGAATATCAATTTCTATTCCATCCAGGTGTGTTTGTTAACAACCATTTCAAACAAAATTATTTGGTATACAATTTTACAATAATGATAAAAACAGGTACAAGCATGAAAGTATATTATAAAGATTTGAAGGACTCTGCAAAAGAATCCTTTCTGTTACATTAGAACATGAATTAAGACTGAAAGTAACAACTGATAAAGGTTTGAATATACAAATACATGTATAGGCAATAACTGCTGCAAATTTTGATCAGAGATCTAAATCTTTTTCTGTATGCTTTACACAAAACAAATAATATTTTAAAATCTATGAACATTTCTGCTAAATGATGTAAGAAAATAATATTTTACTATTGCGCATGCTTAATCATGTTGACACATTTATTACTTAATTCATACTAATGTACATCAGAGGCTATAGTGGACTTGGGTTGGTCCGTGTATCATCATTTTAGTGATGGAGGTTGAATCTTTCCACTGGGAACATAATGATTTCTCCAGTTTACTTGGTATCATTCTATAAAGTTTGCTCTAACTGTAGTACATACAGAATGTAATGTACACAGGGCATTAAAACTGTCTACGTCCTGTTAAATTTAACAACATTGCACCCATAATCTTTTTCCAATAGGCATTTGTACAAAGTTAGGATACAAGAGAACTAATTAAAAGAATCTTTTTTTTAATTTATCTGATTATACACAAAATTCAAAGCAAGGTTCAATAATTACATGCGTCTATGACTTTAAATGAAAATACCTCGCATTGTCTGCATGCATATGTATACGGTACAATCATCATATACTTTACTTCTATCAAGCTATAATATGTATACAGGTACACATCAATGTGCTGCTGAAATCTTATACTTCAGTTCTGACTAGTCTGGTCTTACATTATTTTTAAAACCAAAACTTTTAAGTTCAAAGAGAATATAAATTTCTCTTCAGTATTTGAACGTGTTAAGTCTTGAAAACAACTGTTTACATTTTGTACTTCATACATGGACAATGATTTTATTTCCTAGCAAACAAAGTAAAAAAGTACAGATTTAAATGAACATGATTCTTACATTGTTTTGTAAAAAAAATCCCAATTTGTACCACAGATGTTTGGATCTATTTGTTTATAAGAAACCCAAGTAAAATTTGTTATTACATGTATATGTATGATTCAAACACTTCCTAAAAGGATTTAGTTTTAGTCTATGAGATAACAATAATTGCATGTACAATAATAAGATATTTCACATTAAACATGATTCTAGTTTGTGGACATAAATAATATGTATACAATAGAAGGTGGGTAATTTATGGGGTAGACTTTGATTTGTGATTATTGATTCTTCTATGTCAGAGTAGACACATATACATCATCTCAAATACGTTTCATATTTTAAATAAAAGCAGTATGAATAAGAATCACAGTCAGAGGTGACATTGGGTGTTGATACAGCTGTATAATATTTGTAAGTATTATATCTAACAGGAAATTGCTTCACATATGAACAGGCCTAGCACGTCATTTATGAATTCATATTATAAAACATATATTACACATTAATAAGTAAATGTACTGGAGCTGTCAGAAACCTTTATATTAATATAAGTTGATTTTATTTAAAATAAAGTAAAACACAAAAGCAGTTCATAATGAATATCGTGAACGCACACATTTTTTTCTTTCTGAATTTGAAAAATCTTTAAAACATTCTAATTTAAGTATCCAAGGTTCTCTTTTAAATAAATAAATAAACTTGAACAGTGGACAACGTTAATCAGCTATTGTATCCAAATCTTCTCATCATTTGATTTCTATTAGCAGAGTTTATTGATAAAACAAAAACTTCAACAGCATTGTTTTGAAAGGAAGAAAAAACAACATTTCCGTTCTAGACACATAATATTGAGGAGATTGAATGAATTTGATAATGATAATACATGTATATGGTTTGTTCATGGTTAGAAATATCTTTCATAATTCATGTTCATTTGTAATCATTAACACATGTAAAATATAATAAATGTAAACAATATTTGTGTTGCTTATATACAGACTACATATGTTACATTCGTTCTGCTAAATTGTACAACACAAGGCTATTTAGTGACCATGATTTTAACAAAATGTTATGTATACATATCATGTCTAATTGTTATAACTGTTTAGTCAATCTATACATATGAAATGTTAATAATAGAGATGAAACAAACCAACAATACACAAAAAAGTGTACTTTCTTAAACATGTTTTACATTTTGTACACACACACACACACACACACACATTGTTTGCTGTAATTAAACTATGGTTATTGCAATTGCACCAATTGTAATACACCCAAGTGTAAATTTCACACAAATTTATTACATTTTAATGCCATACAAATCATATAACATACATTTGTTGTTAATAACTGCTACTTATTGTAGGTTCATTACATGACAATGAATCAATGCTATAACAAAACATTATGTTGTCATACTTTACAAATGTGAAATTAAAGAAGGAGGTTGAGAAACAAACACCCTGTAACAGAGGGCATAATATTTAATAAAGGGACCAATCTTTTATAGAATTATCTCCCTTTGTCACTATGTCAGTTGACTTTGGCACTTTTTCCTGTCAAATTTATTAGGATAACTATCATGATTAACTGTTACTTGTTATTAACAATAACTGTTACAGCAACATATAAGCAAATCAGTTACAGGCCAGTGTTAAACAAAATGGAAGTTATTTTTCTACATATTACATTGCAACATTCATATACGTACACACAGGTTTTCATTCTGAGAATCATTTCCATTGTATTTTATACAAATAAACCTTCAAAGCTGATGGTGGTGCTTTAGTAAGACTGACAAACTTAGAATTTAATTCATTTTTATGCTGTTAAAAAAACTGAAAATACATCTGTACATAATGAACCAAAACAATTTTAATTGTCAATTGTTATAATTTATTTTGCTTTTAATCACCTTTTGCAAATGCTTAGGAAATCAATCACAGAATTTTTATCTTGTTTTTAACCCAATTAAAAGTTCAAGGGAAGTGCCTTAAGATATGATTGTTAAGTAAACAACAGTATCTCAATCTGATATATATTGCAACATTTTTATCTTAAAATAAATTGTGAACAATTTAATTAATATTTTAAACAACAGATGTTCAAGGACCCCAATATTTTTACAGCTGTTGTCTAGCTTTGCTACTTTATATATGTTACTTATTAAATATAATGCCCACTGATACTGTGTAGGCAATTAGATCTTCAAAAGTTTAAATATTATACACGTGGACAAATTCTACCACATAGAATAGTCCAAGTCATCTTCACCAAATACATAGAAATATCCCAAAATTGTTAGGAACACCACCGTATTAGCTGCCATAGTAAGTGCACAAGCTCCCCACGCTATCTGTAATATATAAAAAAGTAGTCAAGATAATAAAGCATACAATAATATTTGCTACCGGCGGTAGTACAATGTACTATACCAAATTGAATACTTCCCTCCTAGATGGTATGTATACTTGTATACTTCATAAGTTTGTACACAGCACCCGTACATGTATTGTCAAAAATATGGAATTCTGCTAGTAGGCTGTTCCATTTTGTGTTAATTCAATTGATTTCTCTCGCATTTTACATTTATTTAATTCTGAAACAATTGCATTATATAATCATATATACACTAACAGCTTTTAAACCTTAAATTAATGGGCAAATACAACAAATTCCTTATACAAAACTTTCCAAATCTGTATAAAGCAACATGTTGTATATTAATGCATATGAAATTCTACCTCAAAGTTTACTTACAATATTGACATGTGCTAGAACTATGGGTAATCCCATAGATGAAATGACAATCCCAGCTGTTAAAAATATACATAATTCAATACAGGCGCTGCTGGCACTATCAAGACTGTCACTCAGTCGTCGTGACAACACTGTAGGCACAGGTGACAGGGTATAGAAGAACAGAACAAACATGGGCCACCAGGTACTGAAAATAGATACAAAATAATTTAATACTGGTAGTCATATCATGTATGGTGTAATTTCCTGTATTAAACAATATCATGTTTAGTGTGATTTTTCTGTTTTAACAATATCTTGTACATGGATAGTGTTATCTCCAAATATTTCTACTTAGACAAAAGTTTACTAAAATAAACTTAAACTAAAAGGGTTTTTTAATAAAAATTAAGTCACTATTATTTTACCAAATATTCTTTATAAATACCAATTTAGACAATATTAAACAATTTATATACCTTTAATCACAGTAATTATGATATTCAGTTCTTATATGATGTAATAGACATGCAGAAGTCATGAAAGTCTTGGTGTATACATACTTAAACTGTGGAAGGGCACATGCTAATACCAGAAATGTGATTCCAATTGCAGCAGCGAATGCCAAACCAATCAGTCTGTACAAAACATAAATAACAAAAATAAAGACCATACATGAAATTGTGAGCTAGTGCTAGCGCCTATGACTATAAATTAGAAAAATACACTATGTTCCTACCTGCAATGATCAAGCACCTCTATGGTGAATTAAAGAATATACAAAAAACTTTACTCTTCAAATTGATGGTATATAAACCTGCTACGATTCTGTAGCTAATAAATGTTTGTAATACTTACATATTACAACAATAAAATTGCTATGAACATGTTTTTCTTGCAATATTATGACCAAATCATTTTATTATCTGTGCACAAATTCAACCAGTTTCCTAAAAAAATGTCCTATCAACTGATAGTTGTGGTTCCTTTGGCCAAAGTTTAATTTTTTCTTTCTAAGTAAAATTAGTCAATTTAAGTATCATGAATTCAAATATGATAACCAATTTATACTGATATCATTTATCATTACAAATAAATAAAGACCATTGAAATTTCTATAATGCACAAATTAAACCAGTACTTACGCTGTATTGTGTGTACAACAGTCCAAGGAAAACAGATATGAAATAAATAGAAAGATGCATTCATTAATAGGTGTACATATATACTACAAAACAATAAAAACATAAATTAAAGTACAGATGTGTTTGCGTGCATGTGACATGAAGTAAAGTAAGTTGGTTAATCAGGGGTAAATGTGCAGATTATGCTGAACAAGAAGTGCATTTGGCCCCAGATTAGATTTGAGTCTTGAATTAACTTAATCATCAATACCCAAAGGTTGCAACATGTGAGAGCATCCAAATATTGTCTATAGTATAATATTTTTATTTTAATCCCTCAGTGCATTCTTGATAGTTATTTGAATATTTAAGGTTGCTTCTTCTTTTTCCTGATACTGCCCTTATTCAACATATTGGGCCAGAGTTAAAAATATCTTTGTTTGGTGTAACCCGACCCAAGATCATGGGTGAGGGATGGAAGGAAGGGTGAAAATTATATTTGTTATTAAAAAAATTTGTTATGTTTAATAAATGCATCTTCGTCAAATAAGGATAAAGCCAATCATACAATTATAACTGTCTTTTTATTATTTTTAGTAATAAATATTGAACAATCTTAACATAAATATCTACAATAAATTGTTTTCTTTAATAACTCTCTGATAAATGCATTGATAAAACTGTTTGTCAAGTTGACTAAATTGAGAAATGTTTATCAGTAAAAGAAAACACAAACTCTGAGGTGAAAAAAAATTCAGAAAAATAAATGTCAAAAAATTTTGAGGGTCAGGGACTTTTTCACAGGGACGGCAGGGTTACGCCAAACAAACCTAATTTTAATTTTGGCCTTATTTGTTGAATATGTTGTCATTCCTTTATAATGATAATAAATAATTAGATATATTGTTGTTAAAATGATCTCGGGTAATTAAATGGTGGTAACACTACCACATTATTATTGTATATTCATATTGGTTGGTGCTACATGTTTTAAGAATTATTAAAATGATCTATTATTTTCCCTGAAGCTGACTGAAATGTAATGATATTATGTCTTCAATGAAGTAGAAGCAGTAGGGCTTGGAATGCTGTCATGGCAATACCTATGTTTTAATAGTTGCCGTAGGTTTACACCGGTTTCCTCCACCAGTAAAACTGGCAGGTCCGTAAATGACCTTAGCTGTTGATAGGACAATAAGCCCTTAACACAAACAAAACAAATTTTTGAATAGATGTTTAGATCAAAATTAATAATAACATATTAACTAAGGCCAAACAAATTAAATAGTCTGATTCGTTTGTAATGATTTGTTTGCAATATTTGAGACTAATATTCCTATGCAGACTTTTGTGTATGATCTATTAAAAACATAGCTTGCAATATTAATGTTCAACTATTACTTGTGTAAACATTCCTAAATACTACATCTATGTACCAGTATTTATTGATGATGTCAGAACTATTTGTCCATGCCATAAAGGGTTCATGCTTTGTAAGTATGGTCAAGCTCTAGCAAAAAGAGGTGCTATGGACATAATGGATAAATTTATACATATGTAGATTTATGTGTTTTATTTTCATTTCTAGATGAAGTGTACTGTTGGTGTAATTATCCATTTATAACTCCTAATATATATTTTATTGTTATATACATGTAGTATTCTTTTAACCAGTTTGATACACATTTGGTATCACATATGCAATGTACATGTTAAGTGTAAAGCAACACTACAGAAAGGGAATGATGTTTGGATTACCTATTCTTGATTTGATGAGATTGCCACGTTATGCAATATATAGAGTGTTTAATATGCACAAAACTAATGATATTGTGACATGTGTTACAGAACCAGATATGTATCTTTGTTTACTCATTATGTATGTACATGTATTATGATGTCTTTTCTTTTAATACTTGGACCTCTCTTTTTAATCTGTTTATGTATGTACATTTTAAATATTTAAGTGCACACTATAGGTATTATTTAAGGTATTTTATTTCAGATTTTAAGACAATAATTATGTCATTGATTGTATATTTTTACGGTAAGAAGATGGGATGAATGCTTGTGAAACATACAATTTAATGTATTTAAATGGAAAGTCATAAATGGTAGTTAATTGTTTTTACATGTTGTGTGTGTGTGGCTTTAGTGATTAATAATATGGAAACTATGTAAAAGTTTTCATTTTTAATACGATTTCGTGCCAAATGTGATATGTTCAGAATGTTAATTTAACCTACTGGTGAAAATGGTTGTTTACATTCAAATAAAACATAATGAAAATATATCTGACTTAGTTTTATTATGTAGTTACTATAGATATTTTATAATGTATTGGCACTTTCAAATGTAGGTCAAGTTTTAAAATGCGTGGCTTTAGGTCAAGTTTTAAGGTGCTAGAGCAGATTGCTCTACATTGGAAGGACATTTATTGTACTAGTAGTAACACTGCACATACACTAATCAACAGAAAAATTAATTATTATTGTGGTTGAATTGTCTCCCTTGAAATACATAAACAATGTTAAAGGGTATTGTCATTACACATACTTTGTTTGCATAGTTGCCAACTCTCACTATTTAGGAGGGAGTCTCCCTATTTTTCACACACAATTTTTACTTTTGACATCAGTATAATTCTTAAACCTTGCTTATTAATTAACTTGCTTCCACTTAGTGCATTACACAGAACTTCTCAAATAAGGCATTAAA
>JAUMGZ010178827.1:0-14206 GCA_032359645.1 Pododesmus macrochisma | reverse complement strand
AATATTAGCTGTAGGATGGACATGTACAATGGGTTTACAGGTGATCTGTGTAATATTAGCTGTAGGATGGACATGTAAAATGGGTTTACAGGTGATCTGTGTCATATTAGCTGTAGGATGGACATGTACAATGGATTTACAAGTGATCTGTGTAATATTAGCTGTAGGACGGACATGTACAATGGATTTACAAGTGATCTGTGTAATATTAGCTGTAGGATGGACATGTACAATGGGTTTACAGGTGATCTGTGTAATATTAGCTGTAGGATGGACATGTACAATGGATTTACAGGTGATCTGTGAAATATTTTCTGTAGGATAGACATGTACAATGGATTTACAGGTGATCTGTGTATTATTAGCTGTAGGATGGACATGTAAAATGGGTTTACAGGTGATCTGTGTCATATTAGCTGTAGGACAGACATGTACAATGGATTTACAAGTGATCTGTGTAATATTAGCTGTGGGACGGACATGTACAATGGATTTACAAGTGATCTGTGTAATATTAGCTGTAGGATGGACATGTCCAATGGGTTTACAGGTGATCTGTGTAATATTAGCTGTAGGATGGACATGTACAATGGGTTTACAGGTGATCTGTGTAATACTTGTAGGAAGGACAGTGGGTGATCAGTTGTTAAGTAAAATATTACCTAAAGGACTGACAGTTGTAGATTGTGTGTTCTGAGCAGTAGATGGCTGTAGAAGTACAACTGTCCCTGAGGAGGTTGATGTATACTGTGAGGGCACGGGTAGACTCTGTGCTGTAAATACTCCTCCTGCTGGTTGTACAGGTACAGACACTGTCATCTGAGGGGCAACTGGCTGTAAAAGCAAGTTACATACAATGTACACTGTTATTAAATATATCTAGGACTATCAGTTATCTGTAGAGCAATATGCTATAATGAATAAAAAGTTACATACAATGTACACTGTTATTAAATATATCTAGGACTATCAGTTATCTGTGGAGCAATATACTATAAAGCACATTTAATTCAAACAGACGAACATGTTCCAAATGTGATATATGTGCAAAAGTATTTAATTATATATAATTTATAAATATATTCAATATTTGACCACTGTGTTGTTTTATGAACATAAGTGTAACACATCATAACTAAATGTAAGTATTAAAATATAAATGCACTTCTCACATTATATTAAGTATATAAATGCCTTTCTCACAGTATTATACTATTAATAATTGTATATACCCTCGAAGTATTGCCATGCTGCATGACTCTAGCATATTCCTGATCAATTTTCTTGTAGTTTTCCTCTGTTCGTGGAGTAAGGTTATAGTCATCATCATCATCTCCACCATCCTCTCCCTTTATGTCCTTCTTGTTCAGCATCTGTAGTAAATAATATATTGTATAACCTTTAAATTTTTAAAGTATACATGTACTACAACATTCTCATCCATAATACCGAGAATACATGTACTTTAATTTATAAGGAGTTTTTCATAAGGAATTTAAGTACTTCACACAAATATATCATGACTGTTCTAAATTTTTCATTGATTCCTGGAACATATATATAAAACACTGAATTGTCATATTAGGGAGACCATTTACTGAAACCATTACTTCAAACAGTGGTTAAAGTCCAAGTAAAGAAAGTTTTAATTAAGTCTTAGTTTTATACTTACCTCGACAATATCTTTGTTGGTTTGACTGACAACGGTATCATTATACTCTGTGTACTTAAGAAGCACTTTGTCCATGTCTGAGCTGGCATACTGGTATAGTTTGTGGTTACTGGTAAAGATGATCAGTGCTATTTCACAATCACACAGAACACTCAGTTCATAAGCCTTCTTCATCAGTCCAAACTTTCTCTTGGTAAAAGTCACCTACAAAAACCACACATATTAGGTGTTTCTTTTACACATCATGTATCTTCAAATCTGATGTTTCAAATCATATATTTTAAGAATGCCATATTCTTCATTTAAAAAAATAGATTTCAAACATCAATAAAATACAACTTTATAAGAATCAGGAAACCAATTACACAGCAATAGGTAAAAGCAAAGAGCCAAAAGCATTGAATTTGAAACTTCTTATGTTTTCAGTTTTAAACTTTATCTACCCTTATTTTCAGTTCTTTGCCAAACATATGTGTTTATTGTTAAATAAATTTGATGTGCATTGGCATTTTCCTTGGTAATCGGTCACTTTGATCAAATCTCTTCTTCGTAAATACAAATGCCAATTTCATTTTACACACATGCACGTAAATCAACTCATTATCACATTCATAGATTTATTAACCCCATGTTAAGAAATCTATGAATAATTTATATTTTCTGCCCTATAAATACTAAATCAATTATTTTCCTCCATGTTATAGGAAACAAGATGTTTTAAAAAGTTTTTGGGGCAAGACAATATATTGATATACATCTATGCACACATGCAACTGCATATTCTTCTCAGCATTAATATTTTTGTATTTAGTGTACACTGGTTACAGGACACTCGTATATACGTATGTTATAAAGCTTTAAGATTGATTTGCATACATATTCGTTTAAATTAACAGAAAGAATCAGGAAGACTTATGATACCTGTCGGTTCCTCTCATCATTAATTCTGGTAATCTGAATCTTCTTTCTACCCATGCTGGATGAAGTCTATATACCAAGTTCTATATCAAATAATCACCGGGAGATAATATCAATTCTTTAATCTATTTCAATCTGAAAAATATAGATACATAAAACCAATTAACAATCAACAAATAATTATAGGCCTATATATAAATACCTGTATATATCTTCTCTTACATGTACATGTATACATACAAACCAGCGCAGTGGCTCAGACATATATAGACTGTTCACTTTGTGCTGGTAGGCTGGTGTTAGAACAATCTGATTAAAACCAGATCTACTTTGCTCTTGTTATTTGGATATAGCAGGGTAGATCTGAGGAACACCAATCGGTAAGGTCGTTACCGTAACCCAAAGGTTTTGAATAATTATGATTATTTATGAGATAATCAGACCAATCAAATTTGCCATCTACATTTGTATACGATTGTTGGGATCGAACGTCAAAATGGCTACCTTGCTTACAGACCGAGCGATGTTCAAAGTATTACACAATTCTTTTTGATTGAACCAACACGGTACACAAATGTTACTTCTACAGTACACTCTACGGGAGGTGTTGGGACCATTTGCCTCCGCTTTTAAACCAGTTTAACCACATAAACAAGACTCCTAGTTTTGAAGCGCAGCAATAGTGTTTAAAGTGGTTGTCCAGTTATCGTGCGGAAAACACCCAAAACGCCGTTAAAACCTTATGGATTCGAAATTCGAAAGTACTAGCACTACTGTAGGTGTATGTACTTCACGTTATGCTGTAATAATGAAAAACACTTCTTATCCATTCATGTTTGTATTCAAAGCTCAAAGAATGTACACGTCATAATAATAATGTTATATATATTGGCGCAAAAATTCTCAATTCTGTAGGCGTTTCGCTGATTGGCTGCTTTTAAAGGTCACAGTAATGACCTTAACCATTTTTGTTCCTCAGATCTACCTAGCGACATCCTGGGAACAAAGAAGATCTGGTTTTAATCAGATTGGTGTTAGAATCCCAGATGGGGCATTGAATCTTAACCGCGTGAAAACCTAAGATGTTAAAATTAGGCACTCTTCTCTCTCCCTGCTAAGTGCTCAGCATTTCTGGATACTAGGACAAAGACTGGTTGGCATGATGTCAGGATAATGTGACAAAGTGAAGTATCATGTCAATGTGTCCCTGGGGTGATATTTCAGTGAGACAGCACTATAATGTCGCCATAAGTCTGCACTGTTACAAGCAGACACTGACTCGATATGACATATACATGTACATGAGTTGAAGGGACGTTAAACCCCAACAAACAAACAAAAACTCTTAGATACAATGTCATTGAAATGTTCAATTCATTAGTTTTCTAATATGTCAAAATTTCAAAAAGTCAATTTGCAATATACACATATCATGTAACTAGCTAACTCCTGCTTTGGAGAATCCTAGGCTTACATTTTTATCAACAGTGTACTATACATGATGCTATAAGCACACCAAGTTGAACTGGCATCAGATAACCAACTTGTTCATCTTTTAGGGTTAATATACAAGTACAATGAATATAGAAACTTTAAGCCACCAGATGTCTGCCCAGGGCAGTGGTTACGTGTTCCCCACTTTTTAAAAAAAAAAAACAAAAAAAAAACATGAGCTCCCATGTCAATAAGATGTTTCATGTAAGAAATTTAAAGTAGCAATTACAAGATTCGCAATCTTGACTATCAACAAATTTTTGAGGAGTAAGTACGGTAACATTAAAAAAAAAAAAACAAAAAAAACTAGCTTTATCCTTCATAATCAAGAACAACTCACTAGTATAAAACTAGAAATTTGAAATTACTACTGAACACCCAGCTATTCTTTCACAAAAATAAATCAACATTATATGTGATTAAAATAAATAGTTCACATAGAAATGCATGTCCTACCTGTTCTTATATTCACAACACTAAAACTGTGGGGGACATTTCTGCCTTTCAATCATGGCCAGTACTACTACATGTACTACATATGTACATACAGATGTTAAAAATAACTAAAACAAATTCCACTTAGACAGTCCCTATATAAAGAATTAGTAAGTCACTAGCATTCAACTCTTCATGATAATATGTTGTTAAATTATCATATATTTAAGTTTAAACAACAAATTAACATTTGATACATTGATTTAATATGATAAATACTCAATTCTTCAGTTAGAAGAGTATATTTTGTAATATATATGACAAGTTGACAACACATTCTATTTATAAGCCTTAGTTCATCATCTTGCACATGTATACAAAGGAATCAATACACAGCCAAGATAGTTACACACTGTCACATGGTATCACACATGAAGCTTAATATATATATATATAAGACTCACAAAGCACATGAACCAAATATGTCTACACTGTTCATGTACTGGCAATATACATTGTACATAAGTTTAACAGATTTGAGTTCACAAGTTTCCCAATTTTTAAAATATCTCCATGTACAGAAAACAATATTATTATTAATCTCTCAAAGACACCTCATGATCATGTGTAGGTTAAAACAATAACTTGACTTATACAATATCATACTACATACACATATTGCACCTGTTGTCCATATTAAATGAGAAATGAGAGAATCAGTTGGGGTAGACCAAGATAGGTATATAATCAAGTTTGCGGTGTTACAACTACAGCGCATTGTGATGATCATGAGATGCAGACTACCAAACAACTACAACATGTGCATATGTCTGTGATATGATGCACTTCCCTATGAAAAGTCAAAACTGGCAAAAAGAAACTGATAACCATGGCAACCAATATTTCAACAATGCAATTCTCAGAAATATGACAGATGTATATAAGACATATATATATACATTTGTATGCTATTTATATTCTTAAGATTTAAAGCAAATTAGAACTTGTAATGGCTAAAAATAAACAGATATAAATAGGGTTTGTTTACCTGTGCAGTAGCCAGCAAAATAGCCATTATACACAACTGAACATCTATACTAACCTGTGTCAATCACTTATCACTACATTTAAAATCCAGTAAAACTCACAGAATATGTTACAGTGACCAAAATAACATGTTCTGACCTGATTGTAAAAGCTACACTTTGACATGGATGCTGATGTCACAGATATAACCTGGGATTTCCACTGTTACTATAAATAGGGTGTGATGTCATCACAAGAAGTTCTGACTTCCTTTATAGGCTCCCAGTTAAATTTTGTCTATGTCATTACCGACCTATAGTAGATGTAGTACATTCATTCCTTGTGGGTGTATACATGTATATGGTGTATACATAATCTACATGTATATACAATCTATACAGTACATGTATGCAGTGTTGTACACTCAATTTTAACAATGTCCATTTTTATCACTTTGAACACTGTATAAATTTGTATTTATTATTATGAACAACTAGTTTTATCTTAAATTAATTTCAATGTGGATATCTTATTCAAATATGTACATGTATGAGTGCAGATACATTAATTTTATACATGTATATTGAATTATTGATATCTGTGCCACCATTTTTAAAGTGGTGTATATTCATGTGTGTGAAAACCACAATAAACAACAAAGCATATATATGTAACCTATGGCTATATTTACATACCAAAGACCAACAAGCACACTTTGATACCTTCAAATTTAAATTACTACATTTATATATACAACATGTATAGTAACATTTCAGTAAATATAGATAATTTTAAAGAGTATTTCCCGATGTGGTGAAAACATTGTACGGATATATTATCATATATAAACATACACTCTTCGAGCTACCCGATATATTTAAAGGTCTGCGTGACTTAGTTATTTAATGTAGATCGTGACTAGAGAACAATGGCTGCTTTTTTACTATGAGGCGTCTACGTTTTCAACTCAATGTGTAATTATATGCTACAAAAGTTTGCACAGAAGACTCAATGAAGAGTGAAGACATATTATATGTCAAGGTCTGCCTTGAACAGATTCAACAAGTTTTAATGAAGAAAAAACCATCATAAAATGTTAAAACTTCTTCATGTTCACTCTTCATGTACCGGTAAATACTGTATATAATACACCACAAAGCCATTACATACCTGTCATGTAATAATTATACATGCAAACAAAAATTTGGGCGAGTTATTCATGTTATTATTCCCCTAAGTACTTTCTTGAAATTTATGAAATTTTCAATTACTTTATTATGTATATCTTTATTAGGGTATATGTTTTGACATAAAATTCAAAAATGTATCTGTAAAATTTAAAATAGCTAGACCTGCTACATGTTGATTTAACTTTTTGTTATCGATTTCACTAAGCATAATATGACGTCATAATATTTTTGCCATGATAATATAGAGGCCTAAAGTTGGCATATTAGAATATATTATATATATGTACATTAATCTGTATTCAAAGAGTATTCATTTCATATCAACTAAAGTACACATTTATACATGCATATATATATATATAGTCTTGCCATTTCCTCTTTGACCATAAATCAACACATGGTCGAAAAAAAATTTAGTTTTTAGAAGTCACCATATATATGACTTAAGTATAAATGCCAAAACACTTTTTGAGAAATAATCTAAAAAGAAAAGTTAATGATGAGCCAAATTCAAAATTCAGCTTCATACAAGTTAATAGAATAGACACAAAAATTCAGAATCTGCAGTATACAATGTGATGCATGATCTTAGATGTAACTATGATCCAAGAATGAATGCCCTAGCACTTGTACTTTTGGAGAAATAGACTGAAAACGAAAACTTAACATTGGAGCTACATGTAATAGTAAATGTTGACGTCGCTGTCACTGCCGCCGAAAATTTGGCTAGATATACATTGTATATCATATATTAATAGTAAATTATTTTTAGAATACATAACATTTACATGGTTTGCCTCCGCTGTTATAATACCCTAGTTATGGCTATGTTTATGATCTCATGTTATGATACCCTAGTTACGGCTATGTTTATGATACCCTAGTTACGGCTATGTATATGATACCCTAGTTACGGCTGTTATGATACCCTAGTTATGGCTATGTTTATGATACCCTAGTTACGGCTATGTATATGATACCCTAGTTATGGCTGTGTTTATGATATCATGTATGTACATGTTTGACAAAACCTTGAATATTTTTGATGCACATATGCATGAACATTAAAGTTCTATATCTTGGACCATTATACTGCTCTGTCCCCAACACAAAACCCGGGAGAAATAAGAAGACTAAGGTAATAGAAGGATTATTTGAAGTACATGTACCTGTATATGGAGTATATATTGTGTCATGAGATAACATACTGGTACATACATGTACATGTATAAGTACCATCCCGAGACTGAGAAAGTTCTGCCTTGTTCAAAAAAAAGTTTTTTTTCCCTCATATCCTTAATATAGGGAATAAAACACGCAAATAATAATAAAAGTACAAAAAATTTCCTTCTGTAAATGCGTAACTAACATAGCATTAGGTACATAAATTCATTGATGCATCGTGCGTTGATTTCAGTACCATATGATGATGTTTGTTTCATTGGTTAGTAGCACATGGAATCAATCTCAGTACTAGTACTTGTTCCCTTTTTTTCTGAGATTCCCTTGTCAAACTCCACATTGCAAACAATATATATACATGTAAATTAAAATATAACTTAAAATTTAACAAGCATTCATAGAAAATTGCTATCACAATGCATGTCTGATATAATTACATAAAAACGTAAGAAATTACAGCCTACTGCAAAACAATAATTGCATCCTCATATAGTAACAAGACTTGTACGTTTAATTGTGATGCAACTGAAACTTTATAGGAAATGCATCCACAAGGTTTGATAACACAGATGTAAACCAAATTTTCCAAGACAAAAAAGAGCAATAACTCAAAAATAAAGAGAAAATTGAAATGCCTATCCTTGTATAATTAATGCCAAGCACATATCTGAAAAGTTCATTGTTACCATACTTTCTCAGTTTAAAGGGCCATAACTCTAAGCAAAGTATAACAACCACAATGGCAGAGTGATATACACATCCTAGTTAAGCATGTCTGCAAAGTTTCATTGTAATGCAACTTATACCTTAGAAAGAGTTGTGTTAAAAAGTAAATGTGACAGATCGCAGACTGACTGAAGGACGGAGTGTAAAACTAAAGTATCCTCCGGTTGGACCAGTAGGGAACTAATAAGTACTGACAAGTTACATATATACAGAATTGTCAAGTTCAACAATGTGTCACAATTAAAGTCTATAAAATTCTTTTTAGAACATAAAACAGACCTATTGAGTGTCAGCTGAATACAATAAAATTTGTTTATAAATATGTGAAGTCTATACATATTGATTGTGTGTGTATAGCTCTAGTAGGCAAATGAGACAAAATGTCAATATCATGTTGTGTGTGTCAAATGTATATAATGACCTCCATATTAATGGGGTTAATTATTTGCACAAAAAAACTAGTGTGAAACTGACACTTGGAAGGAAGCAGTTGTGCGAGTATATGCATATAGCAATCTGAGTAGTAGTAATTGTCGCTGTGTGATATTTTTGTGTGAATTAATTTTTAAGTTCGGTGTCCAGCTGATTTGGGGGCAGATCCGTCATTTATAAACTAACAAGTGAATCACTGGAAGTGATGGATGCTCTCCCCAAAATATGCTTGACTTCGGAGTTATGTTTTGTAAATACAGGTATATCTCTCAGAAATAAATTTATACCAATTAGAGACAGAGGCTACCAGTATACATGTAACTATTTTACTATGGCAACATTTTTTTCCAAAACACCTCCCCTTTTGCTTGGGGATGCCAAAATCCTCTTCATAGACAATTTCATGACAGAAAAAGACAATTACATGGCAGAAAAAGACAACTTTACATATAAAACTAAAGGGCTAAAACTCTGCTTGAAACACATTACCTAAATATCCTAAACATTTTTATCAAGTTTCATGAAGTCAAATTTTAAAAGTTGTGCATCCAGACAAGCATATGTAAAAGAAAAAGTTTTTCTTTTAAAAGGAAGATAACTCTGGGTATAGATAACCAATTTTGTCTCATATTGATTAACATTTGAATTCAATGTCATAAAAATATTTTAGATAGTTTTAGAGTTATGCTCCAGACAAGCATGTGTTGCAAAATGACTAAGTTTTTCTTTTAAAAGGGAGACAATTCTGGATATAGAAGGCCAAGAGTTATGGTTTTTGTGCACTACCTATTATCTTGTAGTGTTTGATTTTTGTACCAAATTTCATAAAATTAATATTATAGTTTAGGAGCTTTACTCCGGCCAAGCACATGTGATAGAATGTTTAAGTTTTTCTTTTAAAGGGCAGATAATTCTAGGCATAGCTGTTGTGGTTCTTGTGCACTGCATACTGTCTCATAGTGCTTATCATTTGTACCAAATTTCATAAAAATATTTAAAATATTATAAGAGTTATGCTCCAGACATACATGTGTGACAAAGTGACTGTTTTTCTTTTAAAGGGGAGATAATTCTGCGAATAGTTGACCAAGAGTTATGGCTCGTGTACACTACACACGTCTCTTCATACGTACCAAATGTCACAAAAAATATTTTATAAGTTATGCTACGGACAAGCTTATGTGAAAGAATTTGTTTGTTTTTCTGTTAGAAATAACTCTTGGTTAAGTTGACCTAGAGTTGTGGTTCCTGTGCACTTCACACCGTCTCATGGTGCTTATCATTAGAACAAAATGTCAATAAATTACATCAAATAGTTTAAGAGCTATATATGCTCTGGACAAAGGGTGGAGGGACAAATGTTTTCGGGAAGCATAAAAATGTATTACAAGCTACATGTAATTAGTTAAGATTGTATGGTCACAAAAGCTCAGTGGTAAGCGCATTAATTTCAGCTGCAAAAGTCAAGCTAACCTAAGACACTAAGAAGACTTAATCTTTTTGCTCCTGCTATTAAGCGTTCAAAATATGGGTTGTCAGGATAATGTCAACGTGTCTGTGGCATGATTATTCACTATTCAGTGAGACAGCACTAAAGATTCACCATCAGCATATATTTTCAATAGCAGACACCGTTTTGATATGACCAAGACATCTGTTGAAAGAGAAGTTAAACACCAATAAAACAAACAAGCAATAACTGTAGATTAAAATATGTGTGGCAAGTGAATAGATATGCATGGACAATTGCAACTTATCCTACTCGATCCAACATATAGTAGATGTAGAGCTACAGATTATCACTACTCCCTTTCACTGAAAGTTACATACAAACGAACCAAAACTAATTTTTGCTAGGTTTTTAAATTTTTTCCTCAAAATGGTTAATTCTTTTTAAGCCCATGTCAAGTTAAAGTAACTTTTCGTTAATTAAACCTGAAGCACACGTACCTTCACAAAGTTACCAAATTTCAAAAAAAAAACCAAATTTAGTTGGTGCGCTCATGATCAGGTGGGTCTTTGTGAATTTTTTTAATATTTCACTTTAGCTTAAAACCTTGCATCCAACTTATCAAAAAATCCTTTTTGTGACAGATCATGATCATCTTATTATAGCGCTATTATAAATATTTTGTTTATTGTACCGGAATGTGTATATTGTCACTTTAAAATGTATTGAACAAATTAATGCATTTATAATATTATGGAAATTAACAATGTCTGTGAGGTAAATGTTCAAAAACTAAATCTCTTGTACCATAGCTGGTATACAGTAAAACTTCATGTTACCTTTATCGCCTTACACTAAAACATATAACGGAAATAAACCTTGATTTTGAGGTTAATATATATCCACAATTGATAAATTTTTGCAAGACAGGTTTACCTTACAGTGATTCTATCTAGCCTATTGGTACTTATAATAATAGGTGCATTTGTGACATCACTCAAGAACCTCTATTGACTACAACTTTCAAAATCAAACATTTTTGTTCACACAGAATAAAGTACAGCATGGAGATCATTGATTCTATGATATTAAAGTTTAATTTAAAGGAAAAAATATTATATGATTTTAATGAAAAATGTTTGTTATCAGGTAGTCCGTCGCACCTGATTTTGACACTTAAAAGTACATTGATATGAAATAAAATACTCATGTGTACCAAGTTTCATTTGATATAGGAGTATCATGGCCATGGTTGTTTCTGGTTTACCCGTATCGAATGTGGGTCATGGTGCACCCACGACCTGTCGTCCAGGAACAAGATCATTCAACATAACGTCCAAAACAACGTCAACCATACTCCGTCCTTCCACGGCAATATAAACATTCGCGACGTTCATAGTAGCCGTGATACCACGTTGTCTTGCTTTCTTCTTCACTACTTCAGAACTTGCATTTTATACAAAGCGCAAAACGAGACGGAAGAGCTATTTCCAGACACAGCAAAGCAACCGTGTAAACAAACCACCTCTTCCCTCCGTGTTCTGTTCTTTCATTTTATGAATATAATATTTCATAAATTTGACTTAATCAATGTTAAGAGTTTACAAAAATAACCAAGCAGTTACTATTTTTACTAACCAGTAGGATCCTCCACCATAAAAATCCACAACTTGTGCTATTTTGGGCATGGAAATCACTTTGGTATTTATAGCAATATCCAATATGGCGATTAGTACGCGTATGAAACATGTGACGTCAATTTTTAGAAACAAATAAACAAAAGTGACTGTATCTAGTATAATTTTAATATTTAAGGTTGAATAAATATACATATTGATAAAATTTGAATAAGTATTTTTATTCTAAACATACAAAGATTATTTTTTAACCACCTATGTGCTGTGCACTATTTTGTCATTAAAGATGGTGAATTTATTTCCGTTCTGTGTGACGCGCACCTGTTTCTACATTATATTTTGGGATATCTATAAAAATGTGACCTTGTCAGCATATAACCATTTTGAAATTTGATTCTGTTCGTTGAAGCATTTCAAAAGATAATTTAAATAGAGTTGTTAATGTATGTGGTTGAGCAACACCAAATAAGGCACATCGTCGCATATTTTGCTTACTCAGGCTTTTTTGTAGCCCCATAATACACAGTTCTAAGATAGATAACTCTTGAAATGAAGTACTTTTGACTTGTGTAAGTCCCTCCTAAGGTGCTCTACTAATTTAATACTGTTGCACAAGAAATTTAAGAAAAGGATAAGAGTATCTTATAATCTAGTCATCATTAAAAGACAATCCCTGGAATACAGATTGCCAAAAATCACATAAGGATATAATACATAATTTGATACCCTTTTCTAGTCCAATAATTATTACATTCATTTATCTAAGGCAATAATCCATGTTTTTCTAACTCTGTCTGCTCCGCAATTTTTTTTTCTATGACAAAATTCCGGACAAATCGGCAAATATATGTGTGCGTCTAAATTTATTACATAAAATATAATATCTTTTCTTCTTATATAAAATTCATCGAAACACTAAAGCTAAATTTTTATAACAAATTACGTTGTTATTACAAACTGCATGTTGACAAAGGTATTTCATTAACATTTTTAAAGTTTTATGTTTTTTTACTACATTTACTGCAAGTTTCTATAACCTTTGTGCTAGTTTTGTTGTTAACAGTTGAAGTGCTAAATAGTCCATCTGGACCAAAGGTAAAAAATGCACGTTTTGAAACGCCGTCCGCCTGTCTGGTGTTAATTTTTAAATGTTTCGACTCCCCCCATGTATTGATGCATATCTATTTAGTTTTTCGTCTGATCTAAAGGATATGTTTTGCTGTATTTCAGTGTATTTTCTAAACAAATTTTTCAGAAAGTGTTTCCAGTTTGGCATTGGTAAAACATAATTTGATGTCAAGAAATTATAAAAGAATGATGAGATATTGTATCTTTCCGAAACGTGTACAATGTCAGGCATACATCCGATTTGAATTTTTAAAGGAGCATATATGAAGTCACATAATCTAATAATGAATAATAATTTCCAAACAAACTGTATGCTACCTCCACACAACTTGTTCCAAAATATCAATTTCCTGTAGTCAATTTCTTGTTGTAAATTCCGAAGGCAGATAGCGTGACATGTGACTGCAGAAGGCGATGTTTTGGCGAAACCAGTACATCTTCAGACAGCATATCTTTGTGTTCTTTCCAGTTTGACTAGTGATGTCTTGGTTGGATTACTCCAAAGTTCACATCCGTTAATAATCCCAGGGTTTATCACAGTTTTTATTATGTTTGAACCAGCGATTGGATGCATTCCATGTGGATGAAGTTCAAAAGATAGTAGAGAACTAACACACTTCCTACCTTTCTCACAGGCGTTCGATACATCGACATCGCATCGCAAATTTACGTTAAAAGTTATACCTGCATACGTTTTGACATTTGTCTGTTGGATAATTTCCCCGTTAAAAGTGAATTCAGGTGATAAGAGATACCTTGATCGTTTGTTTAAAAATATCATTGTAGAACTTTTTTCTGAGTTATAGAAAAGTCTCCATTTACAGGAATACATGAATACGTTATCTAGTTGAGCTTGTAAATTATTGACACATGCTGCTAAGATCAGTGTATCGTCTGCGAGAAGAATACAAGGTAT
>JAUMGZ010178826.1:0-25635 GCA_032359645.1 Pododesmus macrochisma | reverse complement strand
TATTGCTTTGTCTTTATTTAAACTATTGCGCCCTTTGATAAATTGGAATTTATGTTTTGTTGGTCTACATAATTAAATTTTTATTCAGATGTTGTCGCTTCTTGGAATAATTTTCTTTATTTATATGTTTTTATCTTCTGCACACACATGTTAACATTATTCTTATGCTAAGTATGTTTCTTAATATTCAATTTCAACATATATAATAATATTATCTATGGTTTTATCAGTGACGATTCATATACGTCAATATAATGAATTACTTTACAATACGTGTTTATAAATTTCAATTGTCAAAATTGTAAATAATGAATGATTGAGTTTCGTTTCATGTTTGATTTGAAATCAATATATAAAGTCTCATTTTATTGAACTTTTCTAGAACATTATATTTTTTTTTTAATAATTTGGTGTTTTTTTATAGAAAAGCTTATAATGATATAATTACTGGTAGTACAGTATTCTAAAAAAAAATACGGATAGTACAGCATTCCACAAAAAATACGGATAGTACAGCATTCCATAAAAAATACGGATAGTACAGCATTCCACAAAAAATACTGACAGTACAGCATTCCACAAAAAATACTGATAGTACACATTCTACAAAAAATACAACTACGTAAAATAATTAAGTAATAGTAATAAGTAATTAAAATAAAACAATCATAAGTCATATATATTTAGCCAATTTTAACGTAAATTTTTGATGTTTTAAAACAATAAACATTAAGAAAACTTAACATATCTTTAAAGAGAACATTTAAATGCATTATGTAAAACGTCACGCCAATTCAGGTGATATGGTTGCGTGAATGAGCTTTTTTATCTGTCAAAACTGATATTTTCATTAAAATTCTAAGGTCACATTTTGTCCTGTCTACCTGATTGATATGCAGTGTGCCTCATATCATATGCAATAATATTCACACACCGTTACACACCATTAACCATAGTACATTTCCGTTACGGTCTGTCGATCCCGTACTATATGATGTCGATTGAGTTCTATTGTTAAACTATCTAGATTTGGTGATGACAGCCATGGTATAGAAATGGGTCCAGTGATCTCAGTATCCCAGGCATGTCTTATTACCTAGAAAATGTCATGCTTAATTTACAGCAGCACTGCTGTGCATACAATATGAACTAATTCCTTTCACTTGTGTCCAGAATCAAAATATAATCGTCAAGGTGTCACTTACTGCAACAAAACATGACCTATTTATAAAGTTAAAGTACATTTTTGTTTTGTTTTTATTCCAGATAAAATCATTATGGTAATTAGATAATCATATTGATAATTCTAAGTTTATAAATAAATTGTATCTTTGCTAATGATTGATAAATTTCTATGCGTTTGCGTTTAATTGTTTATTATTGGTATGCGTTGCATTCATATATTTTCCATTAATGCAATTCTAATTGGGGAAAAAATATTTTTTTGTGAACATTTACAGGTAAAAAAAAACAATTATGAACATTTATAGGTAAAAATTATTTTTTTATGAACATTTACAGGTAAAAATTATTTTTATGAACATTTACAGGTTTGTTAAAAGAGATAGGTATTTCTGAAACACAATTTACTATAACTCACTGATATTTTGGAAGTAAACATGACAATGTCAAAATGCGTTTTAGAAAAAAGTGGTAATAAAGTAATCATCCAGATTGGCCTATAACGGTATCATCAAATTATATTATTATATCTAATGTTACAAAATACCAAAATTATAAATGCATTCACGTATCATCTAGTCTCAAGAGTATCATTTTCATCAGGTGAAAAGCCTTCAACACTAATAAATAAAACAGCTCGTTACTGTAATATTCCTCCTCATTTAAGAGATGAAACACGCTCTGTCTAATAAACAGACTTTATAAACGTTAATTTACTCAAGCATATGAGATATTCCCTATAGTCTTTCAAGAAATAAATCAAGCAGTTTTTTTCGCAAATTGTCAATATAATCAAACAAAATAAGCAATCATATATTATTTATACTGAATGAGTTAATTATCAGAATACTACTCGTTTCTATGTCATAACAAAGCGCAATAGGTGCATACAGTATATATGATTTAAGATTACAAAGAAGATGTTGAAAATAAAACCAAAATATATTTTGTGACAATACATAAAACTATCGTGGGAATGTGTCTTAATTTGATCATAGAAGATAAAAATAATAATGCAATGTATTCCTTCCTACTTGGTTTCAGTTAAATAACGATGTCAAATAGATATCAGTGTAGTTACTGTTTATTTATGTATATATATGATATGATGCATTGTCTTATATTAATAAGAAAACTATCTTTTAACAGATGCATTCTTTAATCTGTGATAAAAATTGGAAAACGGGTAGTCATACGGATAAGAGCAAGTGCACCGAGGATTGTACATTTCTCAAAGAAAATATACAGCTTATTGTTTTTCAAATTAGGAAATGCTCAAAGGCGAAACTACATAGGACAACTTAAATGAAGCATAAAGAATAAATAATTTGTCAAATAGTATGAATGAAAGTAGCACACGTATGTAACAAGCATTTATATGTGTGGATGTAGATAGTAAGTACATAATAACGGCATAAGCTTTATATTAGGGAAAACCGTAGTTAGTCGTTCCATAAACTAAAATGTATTTCATCGCTTGGCGATTCATTTTGGTAAATAAGCTAAAACTATAAAGAAAATTAAAAATTATGGACAATAAGAATTACTAATTAGAAAAGTCACTCATTAGTTGTAATATACTGTAAAAAGATAAGATAAGATAAGATAAGATAAGATAAACAATGTTACGATGATGCTCTCTTCAGTAGGTAGTACATATAATGTGTTTGGACTTGTGTTATCAAATACAGTAGTAGTACAGTGTTTATGGTATAATATTTCAAAACCAAATCCGAAATTTAATATCAAATTCACATATTATACGTTTTTTTCTAGCTTGAATATTGAAGGAGAAATACACGCCATAAATGTATACTTGAATTACAATATTTAAACAACAACAATATTCTTCGTTCTTCAATAACTTTCTGTTTGCTCTGTTCTCGGCTTCAATACTTGTGTATCTATTTTTGTATTATCTGATTATCAGAGAAAAGGAAATAAATTCAATTTGAAGATTTAATTATAGATAACGGGTATCAGGTGTTTTGTATCAGTTTAAACACCGATGCGTTATAGTTCGATGGCCGGCCGTATTTCACCGGGATACCTTTTACTATTGAATTGAAAGGAACAAAGTTGGAAGAAGTTCAGATATGAGACCGTTATATATCACTATTTTATGTTTTAATACGCCATTAACAAATAAAACAGATTCGCAGATAAGCAGAATATTAAAGATGAGAGGAGTATATGTCATAATTTATATACTTTATAAACAATTTTAAAATAATGAAGACATTTTGATGGAAAATGGCGTATATTTTAGATCTTTATGTTTCACCTGTAAATACATGAATATGTAATCAAAAATAAGATTGGATATAAGTAATTGTAAACAATTTGATAATGCGAGTATCAATGCGTTATATCAATGGCTTTAAAAGTACACCTACACATACCCGATAGCCTTAACATAAAAAGGAGACTATGTAATAGAACCATACATTGATATCAATCCATGAAAATTAACGAAATACAATCCAATTGTGTGTTTTAAATTTATTAAGTTATACCAATTTAAACAAAACAAAATTGTGAGTTAAAGTTTAGCAAATATACCGTTTGTAATATGTTAGTTAATTGATTGGACATATTGTTTACGTATTTTCCATCAAACTTTACACGCACTTGATAAAAATGACAAAGATAATACAATAATTACTCATCTTTAACATTTTATATACTTTAAAATGTATACAAAAACTTACTTTACATCTTAATTATAACTGACTTATTTGTTATCGTAATGATATTGTGCAATTTGTTTTTATTACGCACACTGATTGTTTTGTTCTTTGTGAATTATGATGAAAACTTGAAATAAGAACATTATGTACGTATAATCATTATTACAATCCTGAACCCGATTTTTTTTAATCAAGTTTTTTAAATGTAAGGAGTGTGCATTAATTATTTAATACAAAATATTTTTTTAAAACATTTATTGATGCATCATTTGATAAATCATAGCAGAAAATTTCAAGTCAAGTTGAAATTAGAATGTATACTTAATCTTTTAATTCTGAATCATATTGTATACAATTCTATTCAATATTGATCAATCAAAAATTGTTTGATAAAACTTTAAACAACAACCATTTGTTTGAAAAACAGACAAAAAATTAATAACGATTATTCTAAACATCTTATAACTCGAACAACATTAAGTACCGTTTTACAAATTAAGATGTCCACAGAAATAAATGTGCGATGGTTAATAAACAGAATAAAACAACACCGTAACTCAGCTATTCAGAATTTAGGTAAATGGTATAATTGCATTATTTAAAAACGCTAGTTATTTGAATAAATGAAACGTCCATGTTTATGACATGTTTTACTCTGTGTGTGCGTCAATAAACACACACGCATGCGATGTAACTGACCAGTTCTTTCAATATCCTATCTACAGTTACTTTTGTTTTTCATTTAATTATAATTGATTTTGTGATATATTAAAAATAAGTGTTATTTTTTCGTCTTTTTTAGTGCTAAAACTTTATATTTCCTTTCTTTCTTGTATCAACACTATGTTGCATTTTTTATAGATTATTTACAGTTATAATAGCAAAATGTAAACGTTTATATAAGCGGTGTTAAATCTGTAATATGTATACACAAAATGGTATTCAGAATAAAACCCTTGTGGGTTGATATTTTTTTCTCTTACCAGTTATACTAATATGATGATAACGATTAAAACAATATTTCAACGTTCTGTCAAATAAACGCCATGCAGTACTGTGCTCTAAACCCTTTTAAGTTAACATTATAAACTGGGAAAAAAATATTTGTTCTTTACTTGCCTATTTCATTTTTGATGAAAACAGTTAACTGAATGTTACTACCCATTCCATATTTTTTATTTACTTATGTGGTTTATAACTAAGCATGTCTAAATTAAAAATAAAAAATGACTAGATGTTAGTAGTGTATACTTGTATCCTGTGGTACGTGATCAAGTATATCTTAGTTAAATATAAGAATACAAAAATGTTAAATGTTACATACATAAATACATACATGTACATACATGTTTATTTTAGATAATGTATTTTTCTAAAGAATGCATGCAATACTTAGACAAAAATTACAATGCATGTCAAGAGATAACAACACAAATAAAATCTAAACGCTAGAAAAACTAGCCGGACTTTTTTTCTTTAATAACACGTAAACATAATTCTAATGTTAAAAATTAAAATGTCTTCAATGATCAGAAAGTGCTCAGAACAGAACCAATGAGATAAACAACTCTAATTATACATATGATATTGGTTGTTACATAATGAAATTATATTTCATAATATTGAGAAACTGTATAAAACATCAATAATCAACGCGTGCACTATTGTCGTTTCTAATTTATTCTACACATTTCCTATATATATATTGCTCAAAATATATATTAATTAAATTTTTTAAATTATTTCAACGTTTAACACTTTCAACTGGTTTTTTTTTTATCTGATCAGACTTATATTTATATAAAAATATTCATATAACAGCAGAATTACATAAATCATAAAAAGAATATCCTATAATTAAATATATTAAGTGACAAACATATTCTTAAAAATTAAGCTTATTTACATGTATTATATTACAATAACGATTTAAATAATACACACGCCTCTCCGTTATGTACGTGAAGTCTTATTGTGTTAAAATAAAAAACCTAACATAAAAAGAAGCATACATACAAAAGTGTAAAGCAAAAGAATGAGAGAAAGACAGAGCGATAGAGAAGTTCATATATGTTAACATTACCCATTAGCTAACACACTTAGCAATGTACATTTCGGATATAATTTCGTTGATTCGGAAACCGACACAAAGGGTGGATTTCTTTACGAAGCTAGTAACGGCCACGAACGGAAATCTACATCGTGATTGTCTATTTCAGCCAAAATTACAAGCCGCTTTTAACGGAGTTTTCTCGTATAAAATTGTTTCGCGAAATTGGAATTTAAAACCTTAAAACATAACTCAAAATGTGCAGGAAGAAGCACCAACTTGTAACCACAATACAACCGTTGTTTTAAATTGCAGGTCGTTTGGCTCGAGCGTTGCACCTGAGTCTTGAAGCCTATTAAAATCTAGTAGCATGCGAGTTGGGCTTTTAATGAGAAATTTACACGTGGAATGGACTAAGGTGTCGATTGCGTCATTATCGACACTTCCTAGCCATATCGAATCTCTCTCTATCATATTATCTTACCTCATTTTTGCATATCTCATTAGTCACAAAGAACTCGAAGAAAATACTAAACAAAATATCCATTTCTGACGGGAAGTCATTATACGCCAGTGAATAAGAGAGAGTCACAGTTAGCACAGAATAGTGGTAAACGCTAAAACACAAATTCCTGCAAACTCCACGTGAAAGAGAGAATATTTAAGTCCATATTTAAATACACAAATTGCTGACAACTCACAAAACATATCCACGATACACAATAAATACATACAACATGTATACAGTAGAATATAAGTCGTCAAGCCACCGAACAAGAAAAACGAAGCATTAGAACAATTTCCTGATTTTCTCTGCGCGACGGGTGCTGTCCAATTCGCTCGTGAATTTCTCACTCAAGATGTCGTTCTATGAACAATTAAAGTGTTTAAGCAAATTTTTTCAACATTAGTTCGCTCGGTGATGGTGCACAACGCACGGTTAGATGGAATAAAATATACAACGTTAGGCCAAGACTACCAGGTATATAACCAAGCCTGACTGTCGGACATGACAGGACGAATTTTATATCTCTCTTTGGAAAACAGAATGACAGAAGGAAATGACAAGTAAACACGTCCCGTCTACTGTTGACCCGAGAAAACCCTGACGGACTTTAACAGCGCAATATCAACTTATCATATGTATTAAAATGATATGTGAAAGACTTTAGTATTATTGAACTTGATAAATGACTGCCCGACCTTTATGAGTGTCGGGATAACGGTGTTTATCGGAGAACTGTCCAGTTTGAAGTTCAGTCTTAGAAATAGATGTGGTGATCATGATGTGTGATCCGTTATATCCGACACCTCTCAAGTCAAACACAACAAAACACGTACAATACCCAACAACAATCCGTGGGCCAATTAACATTACCATCAATACAATTTATTCACATATAACACACATTTTAGTCCTTCTAGAAGAAGATATAAATCTCGTATATTACACTTGCGGTAATAAAGTATTCGAGAATCGAGGAATCTAGCGCTTTCGGAGTCGTGACTTTTTGACCTACGAGTAAAAAGATACATTGCTGGTTATGTGAGACAAGGGTTTTAGACATGGATAAGAAAAATACCAGAGTCGCAACCTTAGAGTTTATATTGTTAGAGCAGTCAAAAGTTGAAAATAAACAAAACAACAAGAAATAGGATATAGAAAAATGATAGTCGATATAAAATGGCTCACACTTTGTAACATAAAAATGTACAACTATAATATTAACAATTAAACACGTTGAACCCTTCCTTCATCAGCATTACTAGATACATTTCTTATATACAACAAATGCTAATAATCAATTACATATGCCTGTGTTATTTTAATGTCTTTTACAATGAATCATGGTAACATATTAACTTAATTTGAATAATTCTACCTACTGGAAGGTTAATAACGATTTCACACAAACAGAACAGTCATTGTATGTAGTATTGTGAATTTTAAAATAAAGCTAAGGACTTCTTTAAGAACACAATGTACAATACCCAGCTAAACAGGCCGGTACAATGATGCACCATTGACATATAATTATTCATATAATGTAGGTGTACACATTTATGATATAGAAAAAATATTGACATATAGACGCAGACGGTAACTTAAAAATAAAATGAATTAAACTCTTGTTAATATCTCAATTTGAAAGATGAAATAGTTTTCTCACAAAAAATAACTGTTAATATATAGTATATTAAAATAACATTTTACCTTGTAAGACAATTCAAATAACGTCATGTATTTTCTGATGGCGATACCATCATACAGTTATTTGATTTAGTGTGTTGTTTAATAAATACTTTTATAAAGAGAAATATGTAGATTATTTTTTGTCAATTCATTCTACCATCAAAAAAATATTTTATAAAAAGCAGTTAACAGTATATTTCTTTTGACAATTCTTTAATGACGGATAATCATTGGACTATTTAAACATTCCTAAATATTTCTGGACGTTGCGTGCCGGGGATACTTCTGATAAGGACATTGACACCGGTCAGTTAATATTAGACGTCCTCTGGTCAGTTAAGTCATTCTCTGTCAATTTACATATACACTCTTGGTAGCATTAGGTGATACTGGATTACACAATCATTCCCAAAGAGAATGCCAGAATGAGAAAAACAGCTGCCACAACACACGGGCTGGATAATTACCATTTAGCGCTGATCAATGAAAGCAGGAATGTAAAAACCCTCGAGAACTTTCTCTGATGTCTTTGCTCACAAAAGTCAAAATCGCTAAAAGCTTAATATGGAGAAAATAATCCGATGTGTTCTAAATATGTGTTGACTTATATATTGATAGTAAGTGAGGAACCATATTGCAAGCTGCTGAATCTGATCAAACGCATTGCACTTTCAATTCAATTTTTCGTTAATTTCTAATTTTTATTAAATAATATTTCTAAGTATCAATAAAATATTCAAATGTTTTCTTTTGCATTTTATTCAAATGCATTCTCTGGGCTTCTCGAGAATACTGTAAAAAGATAGCACTGGGTATCTAACTAGAGGTCATTTTTAACGCAAATATCTAAAATGCCCTATTCTATAAGAAACGAAAACAGATATAATTCATTTGAGATATTAAAATATTCTGTCATTATATTGTAAACGTTTATTCACTTGCTTTAATCTATAAATAATGACTCCGTGTTGTTGTTGCATTGATTGTTGTATTCTTTTCAATCATAAAGGCGCACAACATTTTAACAATTTGCTTTTTGTATAAAAAAAAAATGCAATCTCGGTCTACTTAGTAAGTACATCATTTTCAGAACTTGCTCTTTCACAAGTCTGCTTTCTTGAAATAAAAAGCGTTATTCTGCAGTATAAGAAAGCTGTCTTTATGTTATGTCACTAGTGTTCTTTCTTCTTTTTTATTCATTTTAAAAACAAAATAGATTTTGTTTTAGACATCATGGTTTATGTTGCTTTTGTAGATGATTTCAAATTCCCATCGGAAATGAATTATCGAGCAATCATACTTATTTTCCTTCAATCCTGCAGTGTTTTGTCAATAAATACGTACACACGATTTTGAACATGGGAATGAAATTATAAAACAGCCGTTTAGAATATCACGTGCTATAGCATGTTGTTTACAATAATCACAAGACCCATTATCGCTACATTCGAATCATTCCAATAAAAGGGACTAGTAATCTTATTTTATTATTCCTTAAATACGATATACCATTATCTCTCAAACAGTGTTTTGTCAAGAAACAAGCTAAAACCTCGTCTAGCGCTGTACTTTGGCTGGGGTTAAAGGTTACACAGTGGTGATTAAAATTGAATTGGACACGCGTATCGCACTGTGGCCGTAAAATATCACAGTTTTTTGCAAATAGCTAGAAATTAAACCCTAGGCACCAAAACAAAAACGTTAGACTGACTGTAACTCTATTCTTTTTCCTATTTCTATGGCGGCGAGAAATTGCCGTGAAATACTGTGTACGTCAAGCATATATTCCCAGGTAATTAGAAAACCCCGGAGAAGATGGCAAGTTTTTCACCAGAGAATCAAGCCTGCCGAAAGTCAGATGCACAACAATCTAGAAAATGCGTTCTCATATCGTTTACAATCTGGGCATTTCTAGCGTTCTTGTACAATTCACTGCAGTTGCCTTTTCCCATCAACTCTCGTTATCATCACGTCCGACCCGACATCACTGCACTACTCTCCTCTGACGATTAAGTTTGATAATACAAACCCATGTCTATATACTATAAGTAACAATCAACCGAAAATGCATCATACATTTTTCAGTCTTCCACTAGTCATCTGCAGGAACTAAGAATTCCTCAATTGCCTCGTTATTGCATAATGTCGCCATTGGTTACGCACGTGCTTCTTGCTTCCGTCGTCTGCTTGGTGAGCGTGTTGGTGTAACCCCAGCTGTTGCCGTGCCCAATTTAACGCAGAACGTCACGTGAAGTTCACACTTTTAGTATTTCGTCGACACGAGCAGAGCAAAAAGTACTTTTCAATTAACGTAGTAATATATTTTCCCAAAAAACATCTCGAGAAAATATAACATGGATGCCATTTAGGAATTCTTGGTGTCATGGTTGTCATATAACTTACCGTTCTGTTATAGATGTATGGCGATAGTTGGTTAACGGTGAGTATAGAGACCACACAAACTTCGTTTCACACTTCCGCGTGCGGTTATATGTTCAATTTCGTTAGTACATATTCAAGTGTAAATATATAAAGAATGCAAAAAGTAACCCAATAAATGTTATTCCATTTCACAACTGATGGGCCGTTTGGACTTCGTTATTGGTAACTGACACTGGTATATTGCTAAAATTGATGAAAATCTACAAATTACTGGTTTACTTATTAAATACCTTCTTTCTACGCCTATATGCACTTATAGTAATAGAGATCAACTGTTGAAGACAGGATGAAACGTTTTGAAAGAAACAGGATGAGTGGAATCGACAGAACGAGAGACATTGACAAACAAACAAATAGCTGCAATAAATAATTAAGCACCAGAAATGAAGGCAATAATTTTACATCACAACAATCCTAAAGACTAGTAATCCATGCGGACCGACTTGGGACGGGCACCCAGCACGAAAACAGGTGTGTTGTTAAACCAGTTAATGAGACCTCAACCTTCCCACTTCAAGCATGAAACTAGAAATCTAAAATATAAACATTTATTTAAAAATGCCTCTCTCTCTCTCTCTCTCTCTCTCTCTCTCTCTCTCTCAAATAAATGGCTCGTTGTTACTTGCAACATATTACATATGTTGCATCCCCTTGACCGTGATCTATTCATGTTTTGAACATATGGTCTATTCTAGTGATACAATTGGTTATGTTGTACTCTACCGATTTCAGCTACCAATAATTTTCCAAAGTTATTTGGATTTTAGAGCTTAATACATGAAGCTTACTCTTATCGTATTTGTATTTCTAGCTTGTGTTAAAACTTCTTGAACTCGTAAAACTAGTCTCGTTTCGTAATTAAATTCAAAATACTTTATCTTCTGTTTGTTCGTTACCTTTGTATTCATGTTGAGAGTATTGCCTTCATACGTATAATAAACAAAAATGTTTGGTATCATCAATTTATGAAGAAGAAAAAACAAGTTTATATCATGCCTTAGATTTCAGATGAGATGTTTTCGTTGAGATTACTTTCGGTGGTGGATATGATGTATATCAATGCAACGCCTAGTGTAACCACATTGACCATTAGAAGACGGAACCAACGGTATGTTTTAGGCTTGGTATATTTTGTCTTATACTCAAATAGACACCTCCTTCCAGTCAATATACATCTCTTACCTTGCCTGATGTAAATATTCTTCATGTCACGTTACTGTGTTTTGGGGTTCTTCAATCTGCCTCAATTCGACCTTTTATCTGTTAGAGAGATATTGACCTCTATTTTTTAGAATAGTAAATACGAAAAAACCATGGACATGGACACATCATAGGAAAACAAGGGGGAAGTACACAGAAAAAAGAACAAAAAATACAATTAACTAAAAAAGGGAAACATCACGAACTTTTATTTTTAAAACAAAATTAGAAGCGAAAAATGAGTGTTTGCACTGTTCGCTTTTCAGATTCTGTCTTCTCTTTTACTGCTTTCAGATTTCTGTTGTTGGACTATTAACTGTTTGTTCGCTAGTCCGAAAATGTTGTACTTTATATATTAATTAGGTACTTGTATTTAAGTCTGTTTCTTAAAACTCCTTTGGCAATCTACCTCCATTCCATCCATCATCTGCCAGTTTTTGTGTCGAGTTTTGTTTTTTATTTTAATTTGTGTACCGCATAGTTTTACGGTAAAGGTTGTTGGAATGCTTTTAAAGATGTTTCTTGGAATGCTTTTAAATAGACACGATTATTTCACTGATTGGTAGACGTGATATTTGACATAAACTATATAGAAGTGTTTTTGTAATAGTATGCATGTACTTCAGAGCGAAAGTTAACACGGTTTTCTTTTACCTATATATATATATATAAGTGATGATAACCAGCATAAGGTCACCAAATACATGTGTTCTGTGTTGCTTAATTATCAACCATTCTACGCACTGAGTGATTTTAATGTTGTGTATATTTTTTCGGGGTGGGGGATGTTGTCAACATTTATTAAAAGAAATGTGTAAGCATAATATAGTTCCGTTTGATACATAAATCTATAAACGCTTTTATTGTTTGCATTGTCCTCTGAAATTAAACTATGATCGACCAAATATTTTGAAATTTAGAAGAAAAGGGTGCTTGTTCGACATGTTTCAAGCATGATTATGTTAAATTCTTTCTGATGTATGAATTTTGAATTTTCTTTGCTACTGCTATAGATTAATTGCGTTTCTTATAGTAATGGTTTGTGAGTGCGTTTTCATGGAGATATATACGAGTAAAGTGATTAATTATTTTGCTTACCATATCGCGAGCACCTGGTTTCGCTTCAAGTTTTTTAAAATAGAAGTTAGTGATGTTTCCATTTTTAGTTAATTAATGTATATTTGGTTCATTTTTCTATGTGCGTCCAACGTTTTATTATTGTTTGCCAATGTCCATGTACTTACGGCCTTAGAATATCGTCTTGGTTTTTCGATTTACTATTTTGTTTGAGTATCAGTACGCATACAAAAATTAAGATAGATATATACTAATTACACGTCTACTTTCCGTTTTTAGTTTCATTTAGTGTTGTGTGGCGTTTGCTTAGTCCAGTCCGGTCACGTGATGATTTTTTGTAGTTTATTGCTTGATAAGGTATTTCTACTGGACATTTACGTCATTTTTTTATTCTAGATAAACATTCTGATTGGTCAGTGTAGCTGTATGTCATGTTGGCCAGGCTATGATCTGGGTCGGGGATTTCGTAATATATAAGTTTAAAAAGTGTTGCTTTCTTGAACTATTCATTATATGCCTAGTCACAGTCTATTTATTATAAAATTATATATATAATTAATACATTGCGTTTCGCTTTTTTTGTCATATTATCGTTCTGTAAAATGGGGAGGTTTGCGTGCCATGAACCAGTTTAACCAAACCTTCAAGCATAGACTACATTGTGCTAAATGGCCATCCCAAGTCGGTACTTTTGGATTTATAGTCTTTCCAATTTTGAAAGTTCATTTATTCCTCTGGTCCTTTCGTAGATTTATTCGTGATTTTAAAAACAAAACAAAAAAAGTAGAAGAAGAAATAGGAATAACAGACAAAACAAACAATAGCTTCATCCAAAAGTCTCCACCAAATAACTTGTTATATGACAATTTTAGACTCGCCGTCTTTTTAACGAAATTTGAATCTTTTGTTTACAGCTTTACGATCCTATCTACCTTTTTAACATATGAAAATAGGACAAAAACCATATAGTTTTACTGTATATCCCCGAGACATGTCTTTCATTTTACGTGCTTCCGATCTATACATGAATGTTGGTAATGCCTTCAATAGAAACGAAGACAGACGTTCCAATGACGCTGCATAGAAAAGGAGCTCTTTGATTAATGCCTTTCTTTCAATATCTGCCTGGAAGTGACTAGTGGACAAATATCACACGATTGCCACGAGTTCCTCGTGCGAAAAAGCACACACCATTGACATTAGCGCATCTATTTGTCTTTTCTATTAGTAAATAAAGACTGCATTCAATACCATTTATTCTAGCAAAAGTTTATTTCTCGTTGAATGAAGTAGTCTGGTCGACTGCACCAAGTGCTTAGACCCTTTTATTGAGAAAGTTATCAGCGAAATGAATTTTGTCCAATAAAACACCATCAGTTCGAAATAAAATGTTATATGTCATTCTGGGATGAGTGTTCCGAATAATCCGGTTTAATTACATGTGTTTGCGAGCTAAAGATGAAACTTAGCGATGTAATCTATCATGTTATTTGGGTAAACACCGCTCTGAATGATCCCGGAGACCGCGTCGTTCCGAGCAATATAGTAATGGAATATCGCCACTGTTTGACCTCCAACACGACTCACTGACAATAACTGGTTTCTCTAGTCTTTTAAAGAAAACCTTCTAATTCTGCACAAAAATGACATTCATCTCCAACCGACATGCCTCTTGCTGTTTCCAGCTTCATAGGAATAGTTGTATGATTTCTAAAATGGTATGCAGGAAACGTCAGTCCGAGAGAAAACTCTACTTCCAAAATTCTCTCCTATATATTTCCTAAACTTGAAAGTCATCAAAAACGCCTTGCATTACCATATCATTCTAATGTATTGATGTACACTGTTGTGCAATTGGTTTAAATGTGTTTTCTAAATGGGTTCGTAGCAAGGGATAAGCGTATGGATGTAATTAAGAAGTGATGTATGGTCATTGTTTGCGCAATTCTGCATGCACAGTCGAGACACAGAGACGAAAGTCACTTCAGAATCCTATAATAAAATTTATATTTCTACATGTGTCAATAAATTGCAAGGATCTCTAATATATAAAGTTTAGGAGCAACATCCTTTTTTCAACGTTTGTATATATAGAAATATGTTATAAATGTATATGTATTTAAATATGAAGAAAAATATGTCTGCGTGTTCAGATGTATTGTTCTGGAGTTTTAGTCCACGTCAACAAAAAAAGTCCTATCGTGAACGCATTCAAAATCATATCATTCCTGTGCAACAATAGTAGATACAACACGTAGATATTCTTTTAAAGACGTTTACAAATCAACAAAAGCCATGTGAGTATTAGAATAAGTAGACTAACCAAAATAACTCAATAAACAGCAAAATGTTACAAAGATATATCTGAAGACTATTCAAAGAAGGAAATACGAAAAGCTAAAACGATGTATAAAAGGCATAAATCAATGGAATTTGGCAAATTAAAAAAAAAACGGGGGACGCACACAGAAAACAACAACAAAATATACATTTATCATCTAAAAGGGAAACATCACGAACTTCGAGTAAAATACTAGAGGTGCATCGACTATAGCTTGACACCTAGCACACACCGTAAGGGAATAAATTAAACGCTATTCTGCAAATAAGCAACTAAAATAGACCAAACTTAAATAATCTTAAATAAACAGACAGTATTCTTAGATTTCTATTGTAGTTTGTGATTTTGATCCTGTAAAAAGAGAAAGTGGCAGTAATGTGTTTCATCTCCAGAATGACCTCGTGGAAATTGCCTGGAATTAGGGAACATCATCATTTCCCACAGATAAAACCCCAGATAAAACAAATACCTATTAATCTTGATTTAAAATGGAGGAATTCTTGAATTTGGTCTAACGGTGATTTCTGCGCTTTCATCAATTTATCTTAAAACCATGGATTCCCAGCCGACAAATTGTTGTTGAAGATTAATCTTCATCGTGTTATCATGGTAACATTTCCCTTTTAAATGTTAGGACTTGTTAAAAAGAAGAAATAACGAATTCAGAAATAACTTTCCATGAGTTTCTATCTTTAATTTGATTAAAAGAAAAGTTTTTAGTGTTCTTTGGCTGTGAAACCGGAGAATCAAAGCGCTTATCAAAGGCTTTATCGACATAGACTGGAAATAGTTGTTGATGATATGAAACACAATGCAGTGTGGGTATCGCCTTCAAGCAGGGTCTCTTCTGTTATATTATATATATATATATATATTTACATATCTCCGTTTTTTATTCTTGACTAGCATGTTTCTTTAAAATACTAGCTGGCAAACTGCAACACGTCACAAAAAATAAATACCTACTTTTTGAACAACTCTCAAAAGAAAACGATTCTTTTTTGTAAACGGACATCTTCAAGATTCTAGACCTAGCCACGAATCAACAACCGTCCTGAACGGACGCTCAAGAGAAAATTAATTTAGAAAATACAATACCTGGCAAAACAAAGGCTAATAGGGGGAACACGTTTAGGGCAAAAGCTCTTCCCCAACATTACTTCAAAAACGGCTTCGTTTACAATCCAGGCAATTTAGTCTAAATAGGAACTTTAATCGTATTCATCTAGACCGCGTTTATAGCTTACACAGTCCTCGTTAGAAGAGATGACAAAGGAATTACATTATTATATATATATGATTTAATGTAACCAAAAGACAGACCGACATACTGGTTTTTATTACCGTCCGAAATATATCGTCCATCATCACTGTTATCTATTCTCTACCTACACATTTTTTCAAATATAACTTTTCTCGACTGAAATGTATTTTCCTTGAAACCTTTGATTTAATTCGATGTGATGGAAATTATGGTATTTCAAATTTAAGTGTGTGTGAATTACCTATATGTTCATTGATATCTGATACTTATAAGACGGATAGAAGATAGAGTCAACATATGAAGGGCATACACCCTGCTTTAACCATCTTCCGCCTGAGATACGGGTGTGCAGTACTACTATATAATATGCCTGACAACTCCACTGATCGGTGTTTCCCAGCTACTTCCGTATCTCCGGCGACTAATGGGCTCTCTCGCCGATCTTTTGTGGAATTAAACAAAAGCACCAAGATTAAAAAATGAATGGCTTCTTGTTCAAATAATATATAAACACGAGTTTCTTGGCCAACGTGACAAACTGAAATGTATTTTGCTTAAGCCCTTGTTTTCATCAATGTAGTCTTGTGGGGAAGGGCTTGCTGCAAGGGGATCAGACATTAAACAAATTTCCAATCCGGGTAATTCCATGCCGATTTCTACCCTTTGAAATGAACATATGTGTGCAGCTTTCACCACAAAGAAATGGATAACATGTTATTATGAAGTTCCTTTCATATAAGGAAGCGCTTTCAAAGTTGCATCTCTTAATTTCTCTAACCCTTGTGTGTTAGTCACCGTTAAAGATCGCGACGTTTATGAAGGAATAATCAAGTAATCGCTCTTCAAATGTAATTTTTTGCTGGATTAAAAGTGATCTTCTATTATTCTTATTATTGACTTTATGGCAATCTGGTACACTTTTTCTAGGCTAAGTCGGTAAATCTGCTCTGTTAAATTTATATTGTACGAAGTGTTATTGACACTCTCGTGGCCATAACGAATAAATAAATTTAATTTAAAATAAATTCAACTGCATTTATGCGTTTAACATTTGTTCATATAAAAAAGGTTAAGAATTTTATATTTCATAAAGCTGCAATGAGAAAAAAAAAATTAAGCTTAAGCAAAATGACTTATATGATTTATTTCCCTTTAATTGTGAGTTTATAATTTATTTCTATTTTATAAGCATTTATCTTTAGTGTAATAAACACAAAAATAAAAACAACAATAATGATAACATCATAAAACACCTAGCTAACAACCATACACGTCTAACGTGGCATTTCTCAAGCAGAACTGACGTCCATCCCTCGACCGTTCATATTGTCTCAGGATGTGTCTCTATATGGGGTTCTGCGTGACAATAGCTCGTAAGTAGAAAACCCGTCTGTTGAACCTCCCGACTCTCTGAGACTAGGAAATATCTGTTTATGTAGGTAACACTTATTTATCAGCAAATCCTGACACTTCGCTTCCATCAAACGAAACGACATTGTGACAGAGCCGGGCGCATCTCAAATCTTACAAACAGCTTCTTATTTCTGCCGTAAATGGGTTTAATGGTCGCGTTTTGAGGCTGACCAACGCACTTAAAGCTTGTATACCCCGTTAGCAACTAGTGAGAATCACAATCAAAACTCGTGATAAATGTTCCCAAGCTTGGTTATCAATCAAAATCTAAACGGTGTAATTCTAGGTTTTAAAGTGTTCGTTTAAGATGGATGGAGCATCAATGGCGGTAAATGACCATCTTTGTATACTTACCCGCCTCCGGAAATAGAAGAGTTCTCTTTATGGCTTCTATTCGGTGCTAAAAGTTTAGGTTCGCAAGATGATACAATACAAGTTAGAAAGACAACGTGTCATGTGATAGGTATCATTATAATGTATGTCACATATAAGTAGCGTCCAATAACAATATTATGTGACTTGGTTGTATTCACATCAATTCATCTTCTAACTTGGAAAGAATTCTTCTGGTTCCAAATTTTTAACTTGCTAATATATATAAAAAAAAAATGTAAGGCTTTGGTGTAACGATAGATACGGAAATATACATTCCGTAACATGACTTGCATGTTTGCTTATGTTTGGTAAAAGTGTTGTTACAATGAACATAATTGTACAAAAAGATGATGTATAGGCAATTCTTTATACATTCTTGATCCTTGAATATGATATCTTCGGTTATTAAGCTTTATTGTTGACATTGGTCAGTCTGATCCCCTGATCTACGGCAGGTGACAAATATTAAACATTACTGTGAAAAGACGCAGACACACGCACATACACCTGTCGAAACTCCTTTGATGTTAGGTGTCAAGTGGGGAATTATTTGTCAAGTAAAATATGTGCTCTTGTTTTGACAGAGTGGTTTGCATCCGGGCAGTCTGACATGAACATTGTTTACCAAACGTCAAACTGCGGTTAGGTACATGACAGAGACCGGCTTATCAAATCACCCGGTTGGTCAGTACATGCAGGATTTACTTATCAGTTTATTAACATGATCTTATCCATAATAATCAATTTCATCGATCTCGATTGCTAGCGAATGACTGACCACAAATACATTTCACCTCCTTGTCACTTTTATGGTCACCTTGCCCTCGGATAACCTCGGATCATTTCGTTAGAAATACCCGTGATCTGTTTTTCACCTCGATTGACCCGAGTGAATCGGGTTTACACAGGTCAAGTCTTACCCTTATTACAAGTTAGTTTTGTATTTGCAAATAAAGTTTAAAACGATCGACAAAGCAATACTAGAACGGTTATTGTATGAACATTCAAAGTTGTTTGTTTAAATGCTTCTACTTACGACTTTGGACTGATGATGTTTTGAGACATTTGCAAGAAATGTTCAGTGATTATGTGTCTGCTTCCAAGACTCAAATGTGGGAGCATTGAGGTTACGTAAAGTGTTTTATTCTACCAACGTAATAAAGGGGACAGAGCAAAGTTGGAGCTTTCGCAATGAGTTACTACTGCATTGCAAAACACTTAATGAGACTGTGCGTTACCATTTGGTTTCAATACTTGTCCATTGAAAGCCTCAGATAAAAACTGAGCATTCGGACATTTAGCACATGCCCACCCTAATCTTCTGATCTGACCTCTTGTACAAGATTTTGAGGGGTCAAACGTCCGAGTGATTTGTCAAAAGGCGATACAATCCCAACGTGATCAGTAGGGGTCATGTAAACCTTTGAAAGGTACAGATTGCCAAATGACTAGAGTACATTGGGTTAATTTTACACCACCGAACACACCCAGAACTAAGATATATGAACACTATTTTGTATGATGTTAAATCTATTAAGTCACTGTAAACATAGTTGGACCCAACATAGAAATTACATACATCAAGCATCTTGTACATGTTGGTAAATGATGGAATGCCAAACCACAACTTTGATCAACTTTGAAGATTCGGTATGCGACTTGTGTTGATATGCAAACTCAGTACCACAAATGTCGAAGGTGTGTTTCCCTATGATTGTTGATCGACATGTCAAAAATATTCCATATTGTAATCCTTCTTGAAGGTTACATTGAATCAATAATATAAAACACTGCTTTAATTTAGATAACGCTGAAGAGTTTACCTGAATTTAAGTCACCCGTGGTCACGAGAATATAATGCATCTACTTGGTAAAAATTACAAAGTGTAATGGTTTTCTTAACATTTTTGTCGTAGACAATTATATATAAATCAATCAATGAAACAACGATTCTATCAGACATCGAAACGGCTTAATTATTCCAATAGAATTAAGTTTACGAATTTGAAGACTTCCAAATTTCGCATTAATATAGAGTTGATATAGGCTTTTTATAAATACAAGTGGAAATTCAAATACGCTTTCTTACTTGTCGGAAATCAGCAGCAAATACGAAAACATAATTAATATAGACAAACATTCAAACAGATTTATGCAAATTTATAATCCGCAAATTTTTTTAAGAGGTCAATAAACTTTTGACAAGGTGGAGAAAAGTTCGCCCACAAAGACATGTACAGGTTGTATGATGCAAGACTTTATGGTATATGATTGATGATATTCGGGTTACCTCATAACACGTCAATTCACGATTTCATTGTTTTTATCTTCGCTAACATTTCCAATAACCACACAATTTGATTTAATGATAGACAAATGTTGGTGACATGTGATAGTCGTATCCGCTATGTATATTGGAGAAATACAACAAAGATATGTAATCATTATATCGGTAAATTATTAGACAGTTAATAGAAGTTGTTTTTACTAGAGCAATGAAACTTATGCATTAATGAGTTTTCATTGATTTCGTCCTTAAACAGTAACTTAAATTAGAAAGTAATAATAAGAAGTAAATTGAAAATAGGTGTCTTCTAGGGCTGTTTTATGTGACCGTTGTTGGATAGAGCATACTTTCTTAAAAATATTAAATAATTTCTCTATGACAAACCATCGAAACATTTAATGATAATGATAAGATATCTCCTAAACTACAGAAGATGTCTTATATATGCTGTCAACTTTATGGCATCTTAACATTTTGATAATAACAAATCAAGTATCAAAAATATCTCATAACGTTTATAAGATGAGTCCTAAATTTGGTAAGGTATCTTCTACAATAGAGATTTCTCCTAAAGTTAAAAAGAAGCTCGTAAACTTTATGAGATATCTTATTTAATTAAGTTTATAAGATTCCTCCTAAAGTTTTAAAGATGTCTTATAAATTTAAGATATCGTATATAAACTTTAAAAGATGTTTTTTTTTTTTGCTATAAATGTTGAAATAGCTAACCATATTATTCCACAAAGATGTTGTTGTTGTCTTTGTCGTATCTATGACTTACAAAACTGGGATGTTGTTTATGTTTTGATCCAGTAGCCTGAATGGTTTGTACTTGTTGTGATGACGTCATATATAATTGAATGCAGGAATATTTTAATAAAAACCATGAATGGTGTAATAATTGTTATAACGAATAAGAAACGTCAACTTTTGATTATTTCGCCTTAAATTTATTAAGTTCATTTTTTCTGATTGCCGAAAGCACCAATCGTGTTGAACAAATGTTGGTACCTTCAATTATAATATTTATAGCTACATAACTAATATTTGACAGTATAAGCGTCTTATCAAGTGGGAGACATATGCCATCCATATTATTGACACTTTGAAGTTGACAAACGTATATTCATTTGAAACCACACATACACTCTGACAACTGAGTAAAATATTATCACAAAATGAATAATTATTAGAAAAACATAATCGAATTTTAGCTTTGTTATATAACAAATGTATATTACCATTTCCTAAAGCACTATATATACTGTTTTCGTCCATACCTAAATGTTACGATCTATATGAGTAAAGTACCATAGCTTGAGAGTTACTTTGGGTACATGCGAGCTCAAAGAGGATGCTAAAATAGACGAGTCAAACAGTGAAGACAAAATCCCAAAAATTTAACAAAACTTATTGTAGCAGCAACTGAATGATAATGAAAATTTACATCAGAAGACAATTGCATGATCTTATGGTTTTTTTTATTTCAGCACAAAAAAGAAAAGAAAGTATCTTAAGCATTGATACATAATCATACGTATTATCTGTTATTCCTTACAAGTTATTCACGCGCATTCAAAAATGATACAGGTAGAAGCGAATGTTCGTATAAATCAAACGTTGCCTTTTCATACAAGTGTTTGACGAAAAATTTTCTCTTTTCAATTTACTCTTTTAAGGTAGCCTTTGACATGCATGTAAATAAGCAGGTGTGCGATTTATATTGCATGGAGTAATTAAAGGGTCTTTCCTGAAGGAAACAATCGCGTCTGTTTACGTTGTGGTGTTTAAATCATAACTTTTTGTCGTATATAAATTGCATATTACTACATTTGAATATGACACTTAATAGTTGTTTTAACTATGAGCTCTGTATAAACGGATATTTCAGTAATCATCATACGTTTTTTGGCAATGCGTTTGCGACATGATATTCCAGTGAGCCAACACTGTAAAAGTCGGTTTGATTAAGTTTGCACTGCTACAGACTTACCACTTTCTGATTTGGCCTCAAAGGAAGAAAGAGAATTAAAAAAACCAAAGCATAACTATTAAACCCTATATTAACCGTCTATTGGGTTATTATAGGAGATACAACATGATATCAGGAACTTTCAATACCAAATTTGATGATATGCATTCATTTGATCACACTTGTTTTGTTTTTTTTTGTTTTTTTTTACTTGGAAATGGAAGTGTTCAGGAAATATATTGTAGGCCTTTGTCAATGGTATACATTTGTTGTGTTATATGAGTACATAACCGGAATCAACATATTAAATATTGAATTATTAAGAAATCAAACATTCCACATACATCTATTTAAAATGTCACTTCGAAAAGGTCATTGTTCCCTGCTCTGAATTTTGACATGCGTACTTGCACGTCACCAAAGTAAAAATTTAAATATAATTATATAAAATCATGAATTGAATATGCAGCAGACGGCATAATTAGTTCAACACGATAAAGGCGGATTTCCTCAATTAGGAGCAAATATTTTCAATAAGATTAAGAGTGAATTTTATAGTTTATTACTCTCCGTATCCATATATAATTATGAATTGTCATCTTCACGCTTGGTGATTCATACAGGTGTTGCTTGCGTCACAATGAATGCCATTCAAGAACTTAAACTTGCAATGATCTTCGTTTTCTGCCGGTGACGCCATTCAAACTTTTTAGCCAAAGTTCTTGCGCTTTCGACGTCCAAAAAACCATCTTGGTTGTCATAACGCCTTCTTCTTGCTGTATTAACCTTTTCAAATGCCTGGATTATTAAATTTAAGTGTTGGTGTGCTTGATTTACTGTTATGAATGATGCATGCATATCCGTTGAAGGAATATTGACTTGATATCGGACAAAATTTATCATAAGGCTGCAGAACGTTGCAGGCAGGAACAGGAATTAAAGATATTTTAAGAGTACTGTAATGCGTATGCAATTGCGCCACTTCCTGCTCTTCTCAATCTTAACGTCATGATTGTGTGCCAGTCAGAGGGTTTTAAATTTCCGTCTTTTTGACCACCACCTTCGCAACCCTTCCGACGAACCTGCCGATATTTGCCTGACATCTGCCGTTTAATATGTCTGACCTTTGTAACTTCGTCAGAAAAATAAAACTTAAGAAGGCAAAATATTTCTGGATCAACGAGGTACAAAATCCCCTTAGTTTTTACAAAACGTTTTTTAATTTGTGTCTCTTCAACTAGGTAATGCTAACGATGATAGGTTGGCAGGGGTATTTCGTTTCTTTTTGATAGTGATATTAAAAAACCAAAAACTGCATGACCGACATAAAGAAAAACTCATGGCTATGGTAAATTATACAAATCAGAGGCACAGAAAATTTCACCTTATTATTGTTCTGTATTCAAACGTGTTGCTTACATATTAAATTGAAATATTTGGGTCTGACCATTTTCAGTGGTCGGTAGGGGAAGGGGAGGAAAACATAATATTAACCACTGGTTTATTGTTTTCTTAATAAGGGCTTAACGTCACTTCTAGAGTATTCACTGATGATATCGTGACTGAAGACCAACGGAGAAAAAACATTACGATAGGATAGGTAGAGAAAACGTCGACAGGAACGAGAAAATAAAGCAAAAGAGATAGTTCAGAAAGAAAGATAAACCCATGCAACGGCGTTTTCGCCTACTCTTATATCGCACTTCACGTTCAGATCTTTATCGTGCCAGGGTGAAATATCTCTGTACACAGGACCGCCACCTTAGCTTCCCCTTCGAAGGACGTGCTGATCTTTGTCTGGTTTCAAGCACATGGTGTAGTAAAGTTCACATCAAATACGAGTTGTCCAAAGCCGTCAAGATCCAAGATAAAAAGTTCGACCAAACATAAAAAAAAGCTGCTGGACTGTTGTATTTTGTGTAAATGAAATAATTTATCAATTTATTGAGCATGGATTTATTTTGGTCGACACTTACACATATCTAGACTTTCTGAGATATAAAGATCGTAAATAATGCTTTAACAACTGAAATTTACACCGTGACATTGGGGACAACTAAGAGCCAAATATGTCAATATCATCGGCAAATATCAATAATCTTTTGTTCATTATCAAGATTAACCTTCACAGATCTATACACCGCCCATAATGTTAACGACTGGGTAATTTAAATTGTGCACCCCTGAAAAAGCATGTAGTAAGGGTGTTATAAACATTGTGAAGACTATCAGTTAAAAGAAACGTTCTGACAACCCTGACAGCCCTACAATATACTTGTCACGAAGACGCTTTGATGTTTGTTGACATTCAAACTCCATCTAGCGTGTGCGTCTTTTCTTGTTTTCTTGTAATGGGGTTTGGTCTTTTTCGGTGAACAACGTTATTTACTTTACATAAAAACGTGTTACAATTTATTAACATACGATCATACGCTTTACACGCCGTCCAACATGTTTCTTCTTCCGCGTTTTTCTAATATTTTCATATAAAGTTGTTTTATTCATGTGTTATTCATATATTATATTGTTAATTAGTAATATTCTACTCGATTAGTTTTGTTCAGAACAACATGATACGATGCTTTCTGTTAAAATTCCATGTCAATATAAGTGGTTTTATTGTAATTGTTCAAGTATACATACAACTTAACTTCTGTTACGTGTAACCCAGATGCATATTTTATTTCGCTCTTTAATTTTCAGAAAAAGAACCTTTGACGCGTAAAAGTCGGCAACTTGGAATCTTATAGTAGACCCCTGTTATTGTACTGGACTAACGGCTTCTATTATTTCAATCTTACTTGTTTAATTTAATATTCGATGAAGAAGCTCGTATCGTATCAGCAACGGTGTAGTGCTAATGCAACATTATTTTAAGGACATAAATTATTTTTAAATTCTCATATTAAAAGTTGACATATGTTGCATGGTTTTCGCGTCAAAATTGAATATAGAGATATTTTCCTTAGGACTCGCGCAAAACAGACACGTTTTTGTCAGTTGGTCTCACAGTATACGTAACTAAAGGCGCTTCAAATGTCGCCAATCTTTAGAGAGAACATGTTTTCAGTATCATTATTCGCCGGCATGAGCCGGCGAATATATTTGTAATTGATTTGAGATATGCACATGGAGATGGGGAGCAGTT